>APFE030945723.1:77484-105473 GCA_000404065.3 Pinus taeda | reverse complement strand
ACATGGGTCCATGCAATGGACCCATGTTGCCCGTTCCAACAATGATAATGCTCGAATAGATCTTTCTAATGAGCTATTGTACGCGTCAAACAGAGATCATATGCTAAAGTTACGACCCCGGGAAATTGATGCACCAACTTACCCCCAAACGGGGCCCACAGTTTGGCCTTTCATCTTCTAGGGTTAGGTTTTGGAATGTGAAGGGTTTTTTTCATTGTTTCTCAACAATAAATAGGCCTTCGAGCCTCATTGTAACACAGTTCAGAGGCATGTAGCCATCACATCTCTCCTCAAAGATAAGCTACCATCGCCCTAACTAGTTTATTTCCATTTCTGATTGTAAGCATGTTTCAGTATTTTCCATTAATGAAATGAAGTATTATTTCCGCTGCATCTTTGTGTTTATGGTTATCTCTGTAATTTGTTGCGTTCCTGTTTAAATCCGGATCAACTTCAGTTTGAAGAACAGAGGGGCAACTTTTCAGAGGGCGATGAACTATGCCTTCCATGACATCAAGAACATCATTCAACTATATCTCGACGATCTACCCATCCATTCATGAAAGAAGACTGATCACCCGCAGCATTTGAGAGCCATATTTCTACGTTATCGACACTATAAGATACGAATCAATTCACACAAGTGTGTATTTTGTGTTGGTTCTGGTCAATTACTTGGTTCGGTAGTTTCTAAGGACAGAATTTGACTTGACCCATTTAAGGTTTAGGCAATCCTTGACATGCTTCCACCTTCAAATTTGCTTCAGATTCAGAAACTCCAAGGGAAAGCTAACTTTTTGAGGAGGTTCATTCCACATTATGTCGAACTCGCTAAAGGTTATACGCGTCTTTTGAAAAAAGAAGTACCCTTCCGCTGGGATCAGGTTGCACAAGCTTCCTTCGATGCTTTAAAAGGTTCCCTGATAAAAGCATCATTAATGTATGCTCCTGACTATCAAAAAGACTTTAACCTGTATCTTACTGTTGTAGATACGACCATCGCTATGGTTTTAGTGCAAGAAGATAATGGAATAGAACATCCTATATATTATTTAAGTCGCAACATTAATGATACAAAAAGCAAGTACTCTTATGTTGAAAAGCTGGCTTTAGCAGCTGTTCAAGCAGTACAAAGATTTTGACACTATATTCTCTTTCGCAAAACTACCATTGTGTCAGATTGCAACCCTATGACCTACATTCTGTTGTGTCAATTACTAGGGGGAAAATATTCCAAATGGATAGCCATTTTGCAAGAGTTTGATCTCGAATTCACCAAATCAAAATCAAAGAAGTCTCTCATCTTCACGGAGTTACTTTGTGACATCCCATTGTCGTCCAATGATTTAACATCTAAAGCATCAATCGTGGATGGGACTCTATTTCCGATATTGTCAAGCGATCCGTGGTACGGAGATATACAGATATATATCTTAACCTAAACTTTTAGGCCTAACACCTCTCGATCTGAACAACGGCGTATTTGATACCAAGCCAAGGATTACCTGATCGTTGGTGATACACTTTACTATCGTGGCGTCGATACAATTCTCCGAAGGTGCCTCACGCATGAGGAGGACGAAAAAAGTCCTGAATGACTGTCATTCAGGTGCATGTGGGGGGAATCTATCTGGTTACGCTACTACACAAAAGATCTTACGAGCTGGTTACTTATGGCCCACTATATTCAAAGATTGCATAATTATAGTCAAAAGTTGCCATGCTTGTCAGATTTTTTATCGCAAAACCAGATTACCTCCTGCACCACTACATCCAGTAGTTGTTGTTGGGACATTCGCTAAATGGGGCATATATTTCATGACATGTAACCCCACCTCGGCTGGGGGGCATGGGTATATTATAGTCGTTGTCGACTATTTTACAAAATGGGTCGAGGCGATGCCTACATTAAACAACAACGACAAAACGGTTGCTCTTTTCTTTTTTAATCATGTAGTCTCTAGATTTGGTGTCCCATAGGCTATAGTCATAGATCATGGATTGCATTTTCACAATCACATGATGGTTGAATTGACTGCCAAATTAGGACTGTCCCATGATAGTTCTACTCCATATTATCTGCAGGCTAACGGACAGGTTGAGGCAATCAACAAAGTCCTTAAGCGCATGCTACAGAGAATGATTGGAGTCCACAAATGGAATTGGCATTTAATCCTGTACTCAGCTCTATGGGCATATAGGAATTCACTGAGAAATGCGATCGGATTTACACCCTTTCAGTTGGTGTATGGTCTGGAAGCTGTCTTACCAATTCAGTGCGAAATTTCGTCCCTCAAGCTCACAATTGATTTGCTTCCCGAAACTTCGGAAGAAGAGGCTCGTTTCTTAGATCTAATCCACCTGGATGAAACCCATCATGATGCCGCGTTGGCTAATAAAGCACATAAGAAATGCGTCAAGGCACAATTTGACAAAAATGTCAAGCCTCGTGTCTTCTCGGAAGGTGACATGGTCTTGGTTTACAATGAGGACTTTGCTAAGTTGGAAGCAGGTAAGTTCGAACCATTATGGATGGGCCCCTACATTGTTAAACGGGTATTGACAAAAGGAGCCTATGAATTGGTCGATTATGATGGGATTCCACTATCGCAACCCTGAAACAGGTTGTACCTTAAATGTTACTATGCTTGATTAAGTGTAGTAATCTCTTTGTTTATATACTTTTGTTACATTTTTGTTTTCTTTTAGAGTTGTCATTTTGGTTAGGTAATCCACTTTGCATTTGTTCCAAATGTCAGACTTTTTGGAACCATTTGTTGGGTATGCCAACGAAGCTAGTCATAGTACACAGAACCTATCTTCTGCGGCCTGGGCCAGTTTTGCTCCTAGCGGCGAGTTACTGAGTTTCAGGGGGATATGTATTGGCCGATCAACGAACAACATTGTTGAGTATAGTGCGTTGATTGAATTTCTCTCTGATGCCATTTCACATGGCATACACCGACTTGTTGTCAAGCTAGATTCGCAACTCATCATTCTACAACTTACTGGCGTTTATTCTGTTTAGAACCTAACTATTTATCGCATGTTCCTAAGAGTCAGGATTTTGGAAAGACAGTTTGATTCCATTCAATATCAATACATTTCCAGAAACTTAAACACATTGAATGATTCATTAGCAAACTATGTGTTAGATAGACATTTGCAACATTTGTAAAGAAAGCACTTCACATTAACATTTGCATAAGGATTGCATAACTTAACCGAAATAAAACTCCAAAAATCAAAAAAATATAATTGTTTATAGTTTTTACAAAATTTTTTGTGTCCAAGACAAAATCAGTCACATGACCCAGAAACTCAAAAATAAACGTAGAAAATCATCCTAGACTAATGATGTTGGTGATAACATGTCACTGCCTGTGCGATCATGCGCAGGAGCCTAGTCCAACGACTAGGCATGCCAATAGTATAGCATTGTAACCTCAAAGGTAGCTTATCAGTCCTAACATCCTGAATATCGAGAGTGAAGCCCTCGATCTGATATCGCAGCACTGCCAGGGTCTCTGATATGTCAAGATCTTGAAGGACGGCCCTCCCTATATCCTCTCCTACTGGAACGTATACTGTTGCCCGTGGGCGTGCAACTGGTCGCACTAGCCCAATATCTGCACAAACATATGAGTTTGATTAGTCTTGATGACATTAGAAACACAAAAAAATTATAAAACTGATAAACAAAGATGTGGTCGAATCATTTTACCTATAGAACTCCACTGCTCGCCAGCTGGTAGCACCAAATCTGGGTCACCTCAGAAATCCATCCTAATCTATGGATACTCCGCAAAGACCATCTCCTAATGGTCAAACCACTCAAAAAAGGCATCAAAGAAGGAAATCTATGATTGACCGGCATGTCTAGCCATAAGATCAACCCATCTCTGCATCTGTGGTTCCCCCGGTGCTGGCAATCCTAGTGAAATGTACTGAGGCTGCATCAGTGGAATCCTCTCCAAGGCAAAAGCAGTCAATATGGAACCATAGCCAAAATTCTTGGTTCTTCCATTCTTTACCTTGGAGAGTTGTTCTTTTATGACAAGAAGTACTGCCTCACACCAGTTGAACACCTTCGGTTCTAGGCATTCTAGGGTGTAGTGCATGTAAGATTTGCTTTCCAAATGCAAAGTCGCGCTACCAGCCAATCTAGCAAAGGTAAATAAAATGGTCCTCAGGGGCTGATCAGTGACATCCCAGATATTGATCTTTCTTTCTCTGCTGGGCTGAGATCCATCTCTGTAGAACTGGTGAATATAATCTTTCACGAATTCACCCCCACGAGCGAATCTTGAAAGTGAAAGAGGGGCACCACACCTCGACAACCCTGTCAGAAAGTAAATGTCCTCGTCTGTCAATGGAATGGATTTACCTCTAATCTGGAATACCTTGGATCCCAAGCATCGAGAAAATACTGCAACAAACTGATTTGTTGCCTCATGCTGGATATGCGAAAGAACTTCAGCAAGCTGCAGTTTCTTAATGCAACAATTGTGCCTGGGTCATGTAAAGCAATCATGTCCTCTTCTTCATGTTCACATTCATGCCATGTGACAACCATCTTGATCCAACAAAAATCTGAAATGCAAACAAAAGATGAGTTAGGATCCAAATTTGAGCAAAAACAGGAAAACTTTTGATGGAAAATCACTACGTAAAGATGCCCTTCTACGCCCATCGCACCCTGCCTTTGAGCAAGGTGGGATGCATACTGACTGGTCAGTTGGCAATTCAGTATGAATCACACCTTTCGATACTGGAAAGGTGTGATGATTGGGGAATGAGATCTTCAAACCCCAAGGGCCTATAAATGTGAAAAAAACTTGCTCAGAATCAAAGAAGGATGGAATGAAAATGAGAGCTCAGGGTTAGCTCCTACCTAGTCCTGACAGCACAGAGAATAGTCCACCAGATTTCCCAAATCTCTGGTGTAATTTGAGGGGGAAAACCACTCTAGAGCTCCAAAATCCCAAATTTGAAAAAGAATGATGAAAACGAAAAGTAAAGCTACTTTTTATGTTTACTATTCACGTACTTTAAGTAAAATGCTAGTTTTAATTCATTGTTCATGCGTATATATGTATTTCTAATCAGTTTGATGGAATGATTGAGCTGGTTGAATGACCAATGAAAGAATATGATGTGCTAAATGATGAATTAAAAATTTTGACCATAAACTGATCATATTTATCGCATGGTTCAAGATCGTTAAAAAATAAACCTACCACTGAGGATAGTTCCCCACGGTTCAAGCTCGTTAAAAAATGAACCCACCTTCAGTAATAACCTTTGTGATTGTCATGCTATTAGCCTTTTGAGCCTTTGTTGTGTTCTTGCCATCACCTCTATCCTTTTGGCTGATCATACGCTTCCACTTGATTGTTTGCCCTTTTGAGGAACAATTGCGACGAGTGGTCCTGTTAACCAACCTCTTCACATCACCTTGTTTTGAGAAGTTCCAAGCTTACTCGGAACCAGTTGCTACCCTAAATGCCACTCGTTCCTCAAAAACGAGTCTCCTTTAAAATCTTTCAGACTCGTTAAATATGCAAATATTTTTAAGCTATTGGCCTCTCCAGCTCATTAAAGTAATGGGAAGTGCCATCCCTCCTGTATATTTTAGTCTTTTTCGGACCTGAGGGATTATCTCATGAAAAAGTTTGAGCACTTGTCTTTTTTGGCTCATGAAATTGATCGAAAAGTCATCCATTTTATATTATTTTATCCTTTTTCGGACTTAAGGAATTATGCTACGAAAAATAACTGCTGGAGCTTTCTTTTTGTCCCTTTTCAAACTCTCTAAACATGAAAAGGACTGAGTTATCCTTGTCATTAAACTCGTTAAAACAATAGCGGCAAACTTGTCCCCTAGACAAGAATGAGTTTCACTGTCGCTAGGCTCGTTAAAACATAGCGATAGGTTTTCCCAAAAGGCAAATTATAGAACAAGAATATGTTATCCTCCTCAAGCTTGACAAAAATAAAGAGGTACTAGTCAGCGATGACTGGGGAAAAAAGGGAAGAAAACTTGAAGAATTTTATGGTAGCAGGTCACTCTTGAACATGACACTTTCACTCCGTCACCTTGATTGAGTCGAGTTGGGTTATTCTGTTCACCGGCCATTTCACCATTGCTATTCCACACCATCCATCTGTTGGGGTTAACGCTACCAATCCATCTCAGTTTCGCCGATATGTTCAAGAGAAGTCATTCAGTTGAGAAACCACCATCCAGTTAATGCCTCATCCACTGCAATACCTTCACCCTCCATTTTTCATGACCACCATTCTTGAACATTGTGTCTTTAGATTGTTTTCACCTCTAGAAAATCATTTGCTTCGTTTCGTGTTGTAGATGTGAGATACATTAAGGCCCTCCTATGACGGGTCACTTCTTGTCGACATCAGCTCATTATCTAAGAAGTTGACTTAGAAACAACCCTTTCAGTACTTTGAAGCTTGCATGCCTCAATGGCAAATTTCTCACTTCCGGCGACAGGTTGACATCAATGGCCTTCAACCGAAAGATTTTGCGTGGTGTTCGACATTGGATCATATATTCACACATGTGAATTTTACTATAGTACCTTGAGGGTCATTATCATTATCGGTGATTCCTCTCGTGTCTGTTAGCAACTTACGTTATTGGTTGGTAATCAGGCAATGTCTTTCCATTTTCGACTCTAGAACATATCTTCACATGGATCGACTTGTACATCCGGTGAAGATTGAACGAGATTGAAGACCTCGGATCTAGTTTCATCCATCCGGGTTGTGATATATTCAGGGATATAAAGACATCAAATATACACAGAAGCTACAAACATGGTCATCCAAGCCAGGGATGATGACCCTACATATGAAGAATCACCAGTCTACAATTGTAGACGATTATCTGTTCTATGTACATGAAATGAATTTATAAAGTTGAGCATGGGAATGCACACCTCAACTAGATCATGAAAATTATATTATGATGATGATGTATTGTATTGTATCTTATACATGTCACCTTCCAGTTTCGAAAACCTCGGATCCTCATGATAAAGCATTTCACCCGACATCAAAGATTTACGACTTCATGCTTTAGGGGGTAAATGTTATAGACATATTTAGGCACTGCAACCCCAATATTATATGTCAATAAACTAGGTCTCTTTAACCCCTAAAAGTGTTGTTTCATACCCTAAAGGATCATGGTCAATGGATTACATCATTCCCCAGAAGTTCCACCTGAAAAACCACTCAGAACTGGCCAAAACTGGACCATACTGACTGCTCCACTGTCAGGGTGTGATGCATACTGACTCCTACACTAGCCAGGTGTGATGCATACTGAAGAGGCCTTTTGTGGGGTGCGATGAGCGAGGATGGACAATGTCCGAGACAGTTTGCTAAGTGGATGCTCATGGAATCTTCTAGAAACTTCTCCTACGACACTTGCCTCTCTAAATTCACCCAGGGATGAGTAAGAGATCCAAGAAATCTCCAAGTGGAACCAAGAACAACAAGTGGAATGACACTAATAAAAAACCCAGAGATGACTCACACCATTGCACACACCTATAAATGGATCCCTCATCTGAGAGATCTGGAGGCTGGAGTTTTGTAATTTGCAAGGAAGTGCTGCTAGTTTGTATCTGAGAAAGAGAATTGTATTGTTGGGTGATCTTGCTTTTCATGAGGTGAAGAGGGCTTTGATGCTGGATCAGACAGCTGGGTTGTAATTCTCCCTTCATATTTAATAAATTTCTTTGATTTTTCCTCCATACAATTGTATATTTGTGAATTTTGTTATTTGTGAATTCCATTGTATGTTCATTGTATTTTTGATTCTGCTATGCTTATGATATAATAGATCAATATGCTTTGATGGTGTTTTGTTACTTTGTTTCTATAGGTATTCTCTAAGTGGGATAAGTAGGAGAGGAGTGGCAAGCTCTGTCAAGGGGGAGAGAGAGATCAAGCAAGGAGTTAAGTGGAAGATCCAGGTTTCTTCCTTTGCCTCTCTCGTATCTATCATACATAGAAGAAATCCCAAATTGCTTTGATTGTTTGTTTATAGGGTAGCTATCAATCCTAGAGGGCTAGTCGATTGAAAAGACACTAGTTTTCCCGAAAACAACAATGGTCAACAGTGTGCGCGATCTTATCTTCGGAAGCTTCCAGCCTTCACACTAATTCTGGAGTCCACACTATTGGATCGTCAAGCTTCCACCTCCCTTGTCCGTCTGCCAATTTACCTATCCACTCGTATAGTTCAATCGGAAAGGTGTAGAAGAAAATTTTGTGTATTTCCGTGTACAAATATTTGTCCAACCACTGTTCTTTTGTCAGGTGTAGATTCCAGTTTCCTGCCCCACGAATTCGTGGACCTTTCTATCCAACCACTTCTCAATTTCCTTCTTGGTTGGATTCTAGTGATGTGACATCACACATCTCTTTATGTAGATCCCAGTCCTGGCAACAGAACCATTTGTTGGCTTAGGGGGTCCTAATCCAAGTTTAGAGTTAGTTGTACCAAACAAATCCCTACATTCTTGGCCCTTTCAGCATCAATACGCGATGCGTGGACTGAAGTCTCACCTGAAGTAGTATGGGGGGATGTTGGAATGAAGTTTACACACCCAGAGATTAGTGTGATGTCCTTTTGTGACCTAGATCTTCCTTCATGTAGATCTCTAAGCCCTTATGGCTTATTGCTAGAACTTCCTTTAATCAGCCTCTAGACCTCGGTGAAGGTCTACAACTACCTTTTGCGGACCCTGAACAAGCCAATTAGCTATTTACGCATGCCCTAGATTACCCTTGGATCAATATTTACTCCGATCTACCTAAGTGTTCAATAAATTTTATAGAAAGTGTTAGGATCTTCCCGTAATCACTTAAAATTAATTGTATTTGGATAGTAATACAGATCAAGTAAAGTCGCGCATCAATGCATCATTATTTCATAAAGACATCATTCATCATAGTATATGTCGTAATCATACATAACAGAAGTAAAGAGGTAAAACACAGGAATTTCTATAACGATATTATTTATTGATCTTTAGTATAAGTTTATAGACTCAATACTTCCTATGCACTCAGCTGCAAGGGTCCACACACTCGGCTACGGACACTACTATAGGCCTCTGTGAACTTAGCTATAGGGGTCCGTGCACTCAGCTATGGACACTACTATAGGCCTTTGTGCACTCAGCTGCAGAGCCTTTTCCTCCTCTAAGACTTCTATCTCTGTGCTAGACTTCTTCGCTCGTACGCATAGACAAACTTAGAATATTGCCTTAGACTCTCTAAGACACACCTATTTATACAATCCCATGGTCCGCAGACCATGGGTAGATCTTCAAAAACTGACTCAAGTTTACATAAAGGAGGGTAAAACCCTTTTTGACTCTTAACTAGCTACATGCTCTGCAACTACAAGTTGCGGAGACTTTTCATCTTTTTACATAAAAACTTGGGCTTTTTCCCCAAAACTGACCCCAGGGGACGCCATCGCAACACTTACTAACACCAACAGTCTGCGCCTCTAGTGCACTATATATATGAGACCTGTCACCCTAATTCTATGGACAATCTCTCCTGTGATGATCTTTGGCACAAAACCAAAACTTTATAAGCTTCCATCCGCATCCTTGTTCTTCTCCTCATATCGAAATCCTTGTCCTCTGTCAGATGCATTGAAATTCTTTGATGGTGCTCCATTCTCTTTATTACCTGTACCCTGAGGTCTTTCTTGCTTCTTGTCCCATTTTCCTTTGTACTTTACATTACCTTTCCAGTGTGGCTTAGTCTCAGATCTGTGTTTTGATTATTCATAACAATGCTTTAGCTTTTAGATGGCCTCCTCCAATGATCTAGGATCATCAAAATCAATCCTATCTTTGAATTCAATTGGTAATCCACTGATGAATCTTTGAATCTTGGCCTTCTCCTCCTTGAGGTATGGCACATACCTCATTAGCTCCAAGAACATACTAGTGTACTCTTCATCTGTCATTGATCCCATCTTTGGCTCATAGAATTATATTTCCCTGTCATCAAAGTATCTCTCTGATAGATACTTATTATTAAACAATATCTTGAACTCATTCTGAGTCAATTCCTCCTCATGAATACTTCTGAAATTCCTCACATATTCTCACAAAATATTTTCTTTACCTTTGAGACTGAATATAGTTATTATGGATTTCATGTTCTCTGAGTAATCATGCAACCTGAAGAACTTCCTCATACCAAGCAACCAATATTTTCTTTCTTAAATTCATCCGGAAAATAACCCTTATCACTCCTCCTATAAGGATGATAACGATCACGATCATATTGCCTATATAAACCATAACTAGAATAGTACCTTTGTCCATCGCCTCTCATATTTGGAGTATCCAACAACCTTCCATCTCTCATTGTGTCATCTCTATATGACGTGTGACCACCACGAGACCTACTACAATAAGCCCCATTAGTTTTTTCATCCTTCTCATGGATGATTCAAAGTGGTCTTTGTCACTACAATTCTAACAAACTCTAAAGTATCATTGCATTTACCTCTACTTGTTTCTCATGTGCATGTATGATTATGTCATTATTTGCCTTACAACTCCTTATTTCTACCTTTAAGCTTGTTAGTGTGTTTTCCAAATTATAAGAGTGCCCAACACCACATGACTCATATGATCCATAGGAAGAGTCTCGGGAACTATAGTCTTCCATCTTGCTAGTAATCTTTGATATTCTTCTTGGAAGGTATATCATGTCAGCTAAACCAAATCACAATAAACCAACGTACCTTAGTATAATTCGGGGAGGATACCTCATTTGCAAGATCAACCAATTAGCGTAATACATGTCTAACATAATCATGACAACATATAGAAGTATAACACATAAGTGTATAACCATATGGGCATCATTATAGCTAGAGTCATGTCGCCAATGCATGACCTTATCAACAACACATACCATGACCTCATGCATGAAAACAACCACCACATCACTGTACACTTGACCACATGTGAATAATGACGTGCATAAACAATGCATAATCAATCATACACTCATGACGACACAATCCGCAACACCATAAACTTCCCACGGCGACATCACTACAACCATGACCCATACCATACAAATGAAATAAGCACATGGTCTAGTCCAAGTGGTGAACCATGCTCTGATACCATTCTATAACACCCTCCTCCCACATCTACCCAAGTAACTGGCCAACCAGGGTAAACATGTGATGAGAAGTTACTATGATATGATTCGACCTCCTAAGTCATGTTAAGGAAGTGGAACTAATGGAAACACACCATAAATACCTTCCACAACAACATCAAGACCCTTAGGAACCATCCCAACCTCTCAGGTAACCAGTCCTTGAGTCCCACTGAGTTTTTACACCAATTCACCCCCGAACGCTCCCATGGTATGGGCATGCTAACATCCATAAGGCTCTATATGCTCCCACAACATGGTATGCCAGTGTCCAAGGACTATTTTTCTTAGTGTTGTGCTAGAGTCCCTAGTATTTTAGCCACTTTTTCAGGCCTAGAGCCTAAGTCACTGCCAAGAATTCAATGACACCATCATAACAGAAATACGACAACGTAATGATGATACAAATGCAATTACTTAAACAAACCCTTGATTGGACCCTACTATCCATGACAAAAATTTCGTCAAACATATCACAAATATGTATTCTACAGGTGTAAACAACATATCTAAGCATAGGGGTCTCATACTCATCTGAGAATCGTTAAGAAGCATTGATGCCTCAACACATTAGCTCCTATTTCATCCATTAGGCCATAGATACATTTTTCATTCATTTACAAGTTAAAACATGATGATATCCATACATAGCCATTGTCATAATACATATTCATAACCAGCATAATAACAACAAAAATACTAAGAAACAACATCCATATGATCCACATATAAACCAATACAATACTCATAAAATAAAAAGGAGAAATAACCTCATATTAATGATGCAAAGGGAAACTAGTCATGGGGCTTCCACAAACCACCCGACCATAGACATGGCTGAGCCAAAACTATTTTAAGCTAGTCACCCCCGTGCCATATTCCATGAATGAATGTGGGATCTCATAAAACACATCAATCCAAAACCATCTAGGGCTTCCAGAGGTTAACCACCTCAACCCATCAAACAATTATTCCACCTCATGGATGGACATCACAAAACCATCATCACATTGATCTCTACCTAAGCCTTCCATGGCTCTAGAGTGTTTGTTCCAACCAAGGCTTCCAAGAATAGTAACTCAACCCATAAGTTCCACCAGGCTTCCAGAGCATTTGTCTAACCAATGCTTCCAGGACTAGTAACTCAACCCACCAATGGCTTCTAGACCGTTTTTCCAACCAAGGCTTCTAGGAATAGTAACTCAACCCAAGCTATTAAGGGATTCTAGAGCGCTTGTCCAGCCAGGGCTTCTAGGAACTAGTAACTCAACCCAAGTTGTTACAGGACTTCCAAAGCGTTTGTCCAACTAGGGCTTCTAGAGCGTTTTTCCAACCAGGACTTCCAGGAACTAGTAACTCAACCTAAGCTAAGGAAACATAAGAGACAACCAGAAAACCAAAGAAATAAACCCACAACACCATGACTATTTAGGAAATAGAAAGACTAGGCAAATCCTTTATCAATCTAGGCAATCCTCCATGCCAGTGACAAATCATGACCAATAAACCACACACATATTCCATTCATGCCAAAACTAGTGAGGAAAACATACATGCAACTCAGTACCTACAAGTAAAACTCGTTGTAGCTGCTGATCCCAATGTCCTCTTGCACTTTCCTGCTCTTCCTTTTCCTTCTTGCTCCAAAATTCCAAGTATGCCACACTCCTCCAAGAGTGCTCCAAGAAACTCTAAGTGTCCAATAGTATGAGAGAGAGAGAATAGAGAGAGAGCTCCAAAACTAAATTGACAAAAGTCTGTGAATTGATCCTCAAAAGCATTTTGATTAATGAGGCCTCTATTTTCTTTATTTTCCATTATTTTCCTTCAATTTCCTCCTCACATGCAATCTGTGACCTTTCACGTCCCTTTTCTCCTAATTTCCATTATTTTCATAAACAAATATGCCAAAATTCCATTTTGTCTTTCCAAAGCCTTTTCCATTTCCTTTTCCAATTTCCTTAGCCATTAATAAATCACAATTGATCCCCATCACTATGCTTTTCCCCATCATTCAACTTGGAATAAGTGTCCCATCAACCGTGGTTATTATTTTTCCTTTATTAACTTTTATTAAATGGAATTTTCACCAAGGTTGTTACATTTTAGATGGTGCATTTATGAAAGTGGTTAGTTCTACATGGAAAATGATGGTAAAAATAATTAGTGTAACAAATGGGTAACAACCTTGATAACTGATCAGGTGCTCAAGTTTATGCTTAAAAATAAAAGTTCATAGAATTGAATGGAAATTGTATGGTTGGATAGACCTCGATGATCTGAATCTAACACAACTCGTTTCATTGAAAATGGAGTTTGGATGCTCCCAAAAACGAGTTTCGATCAGTTTGCTAAACATGCAAAATAAGTGCACAATTAGCAAGTTCAAGTCTCTTCAGCCAATCAGGAGATGCCAAGTGTCACCCTGTTGCTAGTCCCACAAATTGGCCCATCACATCGCATCGGCATAATTTTTCTGTTAAAAATCAACTCCCGGTCCCACTGAGATGCAATATGTGATATCGCATCTCAAAATCGTATTGTAGCAGGAAGTCTTGTTAAGAATCACCCTGCCTGTGCCTGTAGTGAAACGTCGATGGAATTGGATGCGAAAAGAGAATAGGTTGCAATGTATGGAATGTTTGGGTTCGACAATTCATTGCAGTTCACACTTTTCAGCGACAAACGACAAGTTGTTAAGGAATTCCCTGGTCCCACGCCGATTGCAACAAGTCGATATATACTGGACGGGAAATTGTTATGAACTGTGGTGCATAAATCGTTAAGTCCACCATCGCAAATTGGAAATCACAATTTTTGAAAGGAGTTGTTTCATCTGTCTCTCCACCAACGCCGATTGTGATTGCAATTTTCGAACCCGTAAGGAAGTATGGTTCCGGTGGCCAAAATGTGGCAAATTTTGTGGATTTCAGGATGAATTTGATGGTTAGTTGCCGAAAAGGGGATTTTGTTGAGAAAATTGTGGGAGAACTGGGAGAGGTCATAACTTCTTCAGTTCTTATCCAAATTAGTTGCAAAAAAGAGTGAATTCTAGCAGTTTTGGCTATTCTAAACTCATTGAGATAGGTTTCAGAGGCATTTGAGCATTGTAAACACACTTTTGTTGTAATTTTGAGCATAATAGAGAGGCCCAAGCATTGGAAGTTGGACCAAGGAGACGTAGCCAAAGAGGGGTGAACTCCTCATCAAATCCCTGTGTTGTGTGTTGTATTTTGATTTTCTTTATTGTTATTTTGTTGATGTTCAACATATGTTTTATGTTAAATTGTTTATAACATTTACGTAAGAAACTCTCATGGGAATCAGTTAATTAAGCAAAAATGGTGAATCTTTAAACACTTGATAAGAAAATGATAAGCATCTTGGGTTTTATTCTGAGGGAATTAGCACAACATTACTAATCTACTCCATTTAAGATCAAGTTGGTATCAGAGCACTGGTTTTTTCTTACTAGATTTGCTTGTGCAAAGAACGAGTATTGTTTGCTAGTTTTGTGTCATGCTAACAAGGTTAAAACTCAAAAGTGGTGAAGGAAAGCTGGTCGGAAGCCTAGAAGTTGGGTCAAGGGGAAGAAGAGCAAGGTTGCCACAATCTCCAACACTAGTTCAGCCTCAAGTTGTAGTTGCGACTCCAGAGATCATGTCTCATGAAGGAGAACCTACAAACATGATAGAAGATGAGATGATATTCAGAAAGGCTTTCTTTGATATGACAAATATGGTGAAGGTCCTTTATGAAGAGACGAATAGTAGGTTGCAAGGAGAAAGTTCCAAACCTCCCAAAGGAGAAGGCTCTTCAGGAGGAGGTAATGGAAAATGAGGTAATGGGAATGGAGACAAACCTCCACCCTCTCCACCATCTTCTTCATATTCTTCTTCATAAGCATCTTCACACTTTTCCACTAATACAACCCTTACTCATACTCATCATCATTCTTCAAAAGGACCTAGAAAATCACCACTACTTAAACTAGATGTTAAATTCGAGTTGCCCATGTATAATGGTGAAGTGAATGCTGAGAAGCTTGATAATAGGATTTTTTAGTTGGAGGTGTATTGTAGAATTCAAAACCTTCAATAGGATGATATCAAAATTCAATTGGCTTCATTGAGAATGGAGGGTGCAACACTGATTTGGTGGGAAGCAAGGACTCAAGACGAGATCAAAAAACATGGTAAGATCTCTATTACTTGGTCTGATTTCTTTGCTTCTATAAAAAGACAATTGCAAAAAGCTACCATGAATTGGAAAAGTTTCAGATAGTTAAAAGGTAAAATGTGCAAGAGTATACTCAGAAGTTTAGGAGAAGAGCTCTTATGCTAGGAGTAGACTTGCAGCTACAAGATACTTTTTTGAAATACATAGGAGGTTTACATAGCTATCTTCGACACACCATTCTTATGTTTAATCCCATGAATCTTGATGAGGTATATTGTTCAAGTTACACACCTCGAAGTAAGAGGGAAAAATGTACAAGAAGAAGGTAAGAAGAAGACATTCCACAATGGTGAAAAAGGAAAGAAATCTAAAGGAAAGTAGAATAAAAATGCTTATGTTAAGAAAGAAGGGGAGAAACCCACGTGAAATAATTGTTCCAAATAGGACCATGATGAAGCACATTTCTGGAAGATTCATCCTAAATTAAGACCAAATAAATTTAACAATAAAGGGAAGCAGAAGACAAACACTATTGTACAACAAGACTTGGGTTCCGACTTAGGTGATGAAACAAAGATTGCAACCACAGCCACTAAAGGAAAAGTCGTGGCAAAAATAAGCAAAGAGGAATCTGTGGCAAGCACCAGCGTAACAAATAAATCCAACAACGCTTCAAATGAAGAAAACAAAATTGAGTTGTTCCATATCATAGTTATTTCCAAACACAACAAGATTGATACACTGTTTGATAGTAGATCCCAGGAAAATTTAATTTCTACAGGCTTGGTCAAGAAGTTGAATGTGGAAACCGTGCCTCATCATAAACTGTATCCGTTGGCTTGGATAACCAAGGATGAATATCTTCAGGTCACAAGGAAATGTGTTTTTAGGTTTTCTATTACTGCCAATTTCATTGATGAAGTCGAATTAGATGTAGTGCTGCTAGATATTTTTGGAATTGTGTTGGGAAGCCCATATCTATATGATCGGAAAGTCGTTTTCCATAGATTTGAGAACAAATATCATTTGTTCAAAGATGAAGTGTAGTGTATTGTGAGAGCCCATCGTAGAAATATTAATCTGTCTTTAGCAAGTGCAAGGCAAATGAAGCGTCTGGCCAATTCCGTGAAGAATCTCGTGCTCCTTATGATCAAGGAAAAGAATGACATAGAGCGTGAATCCTTTGTAGGTTGTGACGTGAAGCTGAAATAAGAATTGGTTGATGTGGTTAACCAATATGGAGATGTGTTTCAGGAACCAAAGGGATTTCCACCAAAAAGGGGAATTCAACACAAAATTTAGCTACAACAGGATTGTCCACTCCCAAATATCAATATGTATTGAATGTCAATTCTGGAAAGTTTAGAAATTAAGAAACAAGTCCAAGAATTATTAGATAAAGGTGTAATTCGTCCCTCTACTTCACCATGTGGTTCATCAATTGTTTTGGTACCCAAGAAAGATGGAACCTCGCGCATGTATGTAGATTATTGAGCTTTGAATAAAATTACCATAAAGAATCGATACACACTGCCTAGAATAGATGATTTACTAGATCAAATGAAGAATGCAAAATATTTCACTAAATTAGACTTGAGAAGTGGATATCATCAAGTTAGAATAACCGAGGAGGATATTGGAAGACTATTTTTAAAACCAAATAAGGGTTGTTTGAGTGGTTGGTTATGCCTTTCGGTCTTTGCAATGCTCCAGCTACATTCATGAGAGTTATGAATGATGTTTTAACATCCTTTCTTGATGAGTTTGTAATTGTCTATTTAGATGATATTTTGATATTCAACAAATCATGAGAAGAGCATGTGAGGAAAGTGTTGGATGTCTTGAAAAAAGAATACTTATTTATGAAGATGTCTAAATGTGAATTCAGGAAAACTTCCTAAGTGTATTTGGGCCACATAGTTGAAGGAGGTGAGTGTTACACAAAATTTTGTCACTATCCCTGTACTCCCCATTCCATGATCCTGGAGGACCACTACAGTGAACTCTACATGTTTTCCCATCATGAAGAAACTCCCATTATATCCCTCTTCATGAGCAAACCCATTCCCTTTTGCATCATTTCCCAAGAATCTTCCTTTTACCCCAGTTTACAAGACCAACGCTAATGATCTGTTTCCTCCTCGCGCCAATTTGCAGAGATTAAAACCAAGACTAGCGTCGTACGACACAATTGAGCCTTTTATTAGTCATGCCAATCCTCTTTTGGCAAGTTTTTTAAATATGGAATCGAAGCTTCCAGGTCTAGAAGATTCGTAACAAAACTCTGGTAAATGGTTGGGCTAGATGGAGTTGAGGAAGTCAGTTTGGGCTCCTTCCCCGTATTAGGATGGAAAAAACCCAAGAGATAACGCATCTCCAATGATAATAGGAACCATATCCCCTCCATCCAAGCTATATAAACCCCTCTTTTTACAAGCTAAACTAGTTTCATCCTTAGTATTTTTGGATCTTGAATAACTAGCAAGATATCATAGCTTGTAACCTTCTAGTTCATGTTTGTGGAGGCAGAATAGTGTGTTTGGTTTGGTTTGGAACTAAAGGGAAGAAAACTTAAAACTTCCATTGTCAAGGCTATCCATGAGATGCTAGCAGAGGTGTGGGAACTCGGATACGTCAGAGGAGCTTAGCAAGTCAAGTTGTTGGTTAGTTGCTCCTTGCATTTTGTTTTTAGTCCTTTTATTGCTTTGGTTTCAATTAGACAAGTTTGAAAAGTTTCATTTGTTGATTAAGCGTCTCTCTTTGAGCATAGATTACATTGCTCATCTTGTTTTTTATTGAATCATTACTTCGTTAGTTTGGGTTGAATTCTCTTTTATGCTTTGCATTTGATTGAGCCTGATTCATTGAAGTGTTTGTGAAAGATTCATTTTATCATTTCCTTGAAAAATACATAATTCTGTTTTGCTGAATCAATATGTTACATTAGCTAGCATCATTGAAGACTAGAGTTCCATCATCATTTTCATTTGAAAAGAAATAAATTCTCTTTACTATTAAAAGGACTACTTGAAGTGCATTTGATAGGAAAGATAGGAATTGGAAAGAGTTTTTCATTATCTTGTTTTTGAAAACAGAAGTAGTCAAAAGGTCATTTTGCTTTCGGTTGATTGTTTGTTGCATTGATTGTGTTCTCTACTCTCATTAGTGTAAACATTCATCAAATTGAAAGGGTTTTGTCTCATTTAGCTGCATATAAGAGTTTTTTCGAGTCACATCGATAAGGCCCAAAAACTGAGACATAATTTCAAGATAAACTTTAAAATGTATTCAATAAACCTAACACGCATTTGAAACCTAACGATCACATTTAGAAGGTCTAGGCTAGAGACATGTTCCAATGTCTTTAAACCTAGTAGTTTTCGTTCACTTCGGCACTAGACAACACTATTATGGACTTGTGTTCCCCGTATCGTTGCGTATATAAAGGGAGACCCCACTAGGTTGCAATCCTTTATTCGTTGGAAGCTGAGCCTGCCGCCTTGTAAACATGATATACCGAACACATCATTTGTGGAGATTGCATGCTCGTACTTCTTGGTTCACTGGGAGGTATTCTGCAGTTCACGGTTACTTGATAAATCCCATTTTTCCTAGATTATCCTAAGTAGTTATTTGATCTTTTTGACTCTTTAAACTTAAAAGATCACCCAAGCACTTGTCCTTTATAGCTCATTTCAAATCGAAAGTGATAGAGTCATCTTTGCCTTTTTCTCGACTCTGAAAACATGGAAAGGCACCAGTCAGTGTCATAAAAAATTGTTTCCCACGATCACATAACATTCCTGTTAGTCCTTTTCTAGACCACATCGTTTTTATACCTTTAAATACATTTTAAAATCCTTGGAATTAATCTCTCTCTTCTTGTTATTTGAGACAAAGTCATCGTGGATGAACCATCTGGTTTTCCTAGTTCCTCTTCCTCTCCTTTGTCTGAAAGATCATCTAAGGAGCCTTTTCCTAAATTGTTGCAGTCACTTGAGGACCAAGGTGTTGAACATGGAATTATTCCAATTATTCAACCTTTGTCACCTCGTCCTCCTCCTCCCTCATATACTGGGTCACTTTCTAACATTGGCCTGGAATCTCCAAATAATCCTATCCAAATTCCCAAGAGTCTATCGACTTCTAAAGGTCAGCTAGGACTGGTGGTTTATCCTCTGAATCCTTTGTTCGATCCTATTGTGATATCACCACAGCATCCGTACAGTTTGTATGATCAGCTGGGTATTCCTTTGGAATTATCCCCTTGAACATCTTTGGTAGTCCATCATTGTTTTTTTCCACCCATGGAGGTTTCGACGAGCAGGGATATCCTTTCCTTCCTGAAGGTTTCCCTTACATGAGAAGCATTTCGACCAGTGTCCATCCTGAGTTATAGCATAATTACATGACTTTAGCTTAGTTGGTTTCAGGTACGCCTAGTGCCTCATCGTTATAATCACAACCCTATCTGGTCATCCAGTGTTAGGCCTACTTCAGGTCCGTTCATTTAGAACCTGACCTCTCAGCTGATTGTGACTTCTACAATTACTTTAGTTCCAGTGAAACCCACCATTTTGAATCTTCTTGTTTCATTGGTCCAAGTAACCCGCTCGGTTCAACCAATGGTCTCGAGTCATGTCTATGTTAGTTCCTCGATCCCTCCAGCAAGTGGACAGACTGTACCATCCTGGGGGGAAAACCCGAATGTTTCTATGACGTCTTGCACAACCAATGTGAGTGGCTCACAAAATCACATGGTTGGGATGAACCAACCCTTTTTTGGTGCCATTCCAAACCCTTCTGGTCCCGTTGGATCGAGAATTTTCAAGTACCAACAGTCGAACCCTGTTGGGTCATCTGGGTTAGGTAACATCTAGTACCAACAACCTCATGTGACTTGTGTTCAATACCAACCTCGTTATGTTCGATATGGTTCACAAGCGATGGTAAATCTACCTTACATCCCTCAAGCTCGACCTTATGTTCAGCCTGGTCCCTTCGACATGCCTAGTGGATATGGCCAGATCCAGTTCAGGAACTTTCAAGTTGTCACACCAAGAGTTGTCCAAATACCCTCGCAGCAACAAAGGAAACCTTCGCAGCAGTAAGGGCCATCCATGCAGTAGCAAGGACAACTGCAACAACCATAGGGGCAACCCTTACAACAGTCACAACAAACCTTGCAACCACAGATGCAATATGTTCAGTAGCCCTCCTAGCCTATGTCCTTGCAAGGTCAACCTCTGCAGCTGCAGGGAAAACCTTTACAACCACAAGGTCAGCCCTTGCAGCAACAAGGTCAACCCAGGCAACAACAACCCTTATACTCATATCAACAAGGTCAACCTTTGCAAGGGAAGAGTTAGGGTCAAGTCCTACAACAGCATGCCCAAAATCCTTATGTCCAAGGGAAGTAGGGTAAAACCATTTTGTCTAGGGGCAACAAGTTCAACAGCCTTACGCCCAAGGGAATCAAGTGAAAAATCCATGTGTCCAAGGTCAATAGGCTCAACAACCTTTTAAACCATATGTTGCTTATCAACAACCTATGGTTGGAAAGTTTCAAGGCTTTCAAGGTTAGAATCCTCCTTACGGGCAAGGTAACCTACAATGGGGGGAAATCAAATGCCATATGGAAAAAACCCTCCACTATGGCGACAAAATCCTTATCAGCAGGGATGGGTTCCGTAGGTCGGGCCTGCTTATAGGTCTCAAATGCCTTTCAATACCCAATTATTGTTCTTGGCCACATTGGAATTTCCAGATGTGTCTAGACTCACGAATGATCCAATTCTTCATTCACCATATTGGCCTCCAGTTCCATCCAAGATCCTGAGTCATTGTACGAAGTTTGAAGGAAAATCGAAATAGGATCCACATGCCCATGTGATGCCATATCACATCTGGTGCTCCTCGAATTCCTACGTTGAAGATTCCATTCGTCTCCGACTTTTCCAACAAACTCTCACAAGTGTTGCAGCCAAGTGGTACATCAAACTCCCTCGAAGTACCTATCATGACTTTAACACTCTCACCATGGCCTTTCTCACACATTTTCAGCTGTCAATTCACTGTGAAACTGGCACCCATCTCCTTATGTTGCTCAAGCAAGACATTGCGACCCACATCTCCGATCACATCCATGAATGGAGACGTCGATGTCGCATGATCAAGTTTGAGATTGTTGATAAGTTGTTGACCGAATGGTTAACCAAATCATTTGTCAGAAAAATTGAGGAGGGCATTGCTATGGGTGGATGTGTCACTGAGGAACAAGCCATCGCACATGCCCAGTATCTAGACCTTGTCTATTCGTAATTTGGCACGTTATATGATATGTTACTCGATGCACCCAAACCATCATCTAATCTGGCGATATCCAAGTCTCTGGCTACACCTCCTATTGATGGAGTAATTGGTTCAGTGTCCCAGACCCCCACAAAAATATTATTCCAAACAAAATTCGGTCTCCAACACTGCTTCTAATGATTCCTCCCCCAATTCACCTAGTCATGGTAAAACCTCAGAGGTTCACATTGTCCAGTCTACCGTAGTGGACAAATCCTCTAAAGATACAAAGAAAGGAAAAGGCAAGGGTAAAGCCGATGCCCTGAAACAGGGCCCTCCTAAGTCGTTTGCTGGTGATGCTTCTCAACGAAAGGCTAAGTATCCATGCCTCATCTGTGAGGAGGATCAACATACTAAAGATTGACCCAGACAATCCAAAGTTAGTTGTTTCCTCAAAGGGACCCGAGCTGTCCTGAAAGAGCCCTTTCCTTCACAACAGACCCAAATGGTAGATCAACCCCAATCATTCGCTTCTTCAGGTTCCCAAGTGTTCATGATGAATATGCCTATCAATGTGGCTATTAGATCAAAATATTATCAAACACCTACCCCGAAAACAAGGAAAGAGAAAGAAGGTACCCCTTCTTCTTCCATCCCGTCAAGTTCTGGTCCTCTCCATATAGAGTGACCTAGTCCTGATTCTTCCATTCGACCACCTTCTCGAGGTGTGCTACAAAAGTCCTCGTACAATCCAAATGCTTGAGCTTCTCATCATTATAACATTGTTGAGGATTTGGCCCAAGTGCCATCAACTATGTCTGCTCTCGAGGTCCTTCAAAGTTGTCCTTCTCAGCATAAATTGTTACTGTCAGCTATTGGAGGTATTGATCCAACTGACTCTAATCTCATTTGTTTTGATCTGGAAAACCACATTTTTTGTTTACCTCATCAGATTTCCTTTCTCATTCAGGTGACCATAAATGATAAAACCATCCATAGGACCATCATCGATGAAGGTGCTTTGACTTGCATCATGTTTTTCACTTGTTGGAAGGAAATTGGTTCTCCTACTCTGGACTAGTCCCCTAACACTTTGGAAGTTTTTGACGGACACAATTTGTGACCATTTAGTGTTCTCCCTAAACTTGCCATTACTTTGGATGGCAAGAATGTTCACGTCAAAGTAGAGATTGTTGACGCCAATCTGAACTATAATATTCTACTCGGACGGAGTTGGACCCATGCCATGCATGTTGTAGCCTCCTCCCTTTTCCACGTGGTTCATTTTCCCCATCAAGGGAAGATAGTCACAGTCGACCAACTTACCTTCTTTGCCTCTTCCTCCTCAGATGGCAATGTTCCTTATGTCAAGCACACCGGTGCTCCTTATGAGAGTGTGGGGGAAGGAATTTTTAAAGATCCCACCTTAATGGGTATTTTTCCACTCCCACATCCATATGTTGCCTCTGTCAACATGATCTTAGTCAAGTCTGATCCTTGGGTCATTCCCTCACCAATATTGTTGATACATGGGGCAAGGTTATACCGCTAAGCCCTACCTAAATTAAGTATGTGGAGATTGTTTCGACTTTGCCTTCGGTATCTTATCATCATTTTGTTTTGAGTGCATCTCTCGACACATATTCTCAATCCCTGTTGGTTTGGTTCTTAAGAATCTCCCGATCCCTTAGCTGAGACTTTTCTTTCTGACTAGAGTATCATTAAAGTTATGTATATCGAGGAAGTATTGTGGAACAACACTCATCATCGTTGCTCGCTCTTGCCTGGCCTAGAGATCATGTCTACTTGTCTTGAGAATTTCTCTTCTTAGTTCTTGACCCTACCACTTTAGATGCCGATCATGACTCAAGAAGTTCGGTCAGAAGGGAACATGGGTAACATTACCCAAATGACTCCAATCGACATTTCTGTCAAGCCTGGTGTCATTGAAAATGTCCATATCGGGGTAACTTGTTCTCCTGATGAGATCAAGCTTTATACTTGTCTATTTCAAGAATTCCTAGATGTTTTTGCATGGTCATATGAAGAAATTCCTGGCATTGACCCACATATAGTCGTGCACAAAATTTTGACTTACCCTCATGTGAAGCCCGTTTGCCAACGGCTTCGTCCAGTGCACCCTAGAAAAGAGGCCGCCATCGAGGGTGCAGTTGAAAAACTTCTCAAAGCTGGATTTATTTATCTGATCCCTCTTACTGATTGGGTGTCTAATATTGTACTGGTGACAAAGAAACAAGGCACTATTCGTGTTTGCATTGATTACCGTGATCTCAATCGTGCATGTCCAAAGGATAATTATGCCACTCCTTCCATTGACCATATCATTGATGAATGTGCTAGGAGTGAAATATTTTCCTTTATGGATGCTTTTGTTGGTTACAACTAGATAAACATTGCACTGGTTGATCAAGATAAGACAACCTTTATCTGTCCATGGGGGACCTTCGCATATAAAAATCTCCCTTTTGGCCTTAAGAATGTTGGGGCTACATTTCAAAGAGCGATGTCTTATGCGTTCCATGACATTCAAAGCATCATTCAGCCTTATTTGGATGACCTTCCCTCTCATTCACATAAGCACCATGGTCATCCTAATCATGTCTGAAAATTTTTCTTCATTGTAGGCACTACAACATTTGGTTGAATCTGCATTAGTGTGTCTTCTGTGTCGAATCTGGATGACTCCTTGGCTTTATTGTTTCGAAAGAAGGCATTCGCCTCGATCCTCTTAAAGTCGAGGCTATTGTTAATTTACCCCCTCCATCTTTGTTGCATCAACTACAAAATCTGCAAGGGAAAGAAAAGTTCCTCCGTCATTTTGTACCGAACTATGTTGAGCTAGCTTCAAGGTTCACCCGGTTGCTTAAGCAAGGAATTCCATACGTTTGGGATGAGGTTACCCAAAAGTCTTTCGATGACTTAAAAGTCATCCTCATTAACTCTCCTTTGCTACACCCTCTGAACTATCATCGCGATTAATTCCTTTATCTAGCTGCAACATCTAGTACCATTGCTATGGTGTTGGTATAGGACGATGACAAAGGTAATGAACATATTATTTACTACCTCAGTCGTAATCTCCTCGATATTGAGACATGTTATGATCATGTCGAGAAGTTGTCTTTGGCTGTCGTTCAGGCTGTTCAACTCTTTTGGCATTACATCCTCCTCCGCACTACAACTGTGATTTCCGAGTGCAACCCCATGACCTACATCCTGACTCTTCAGTTGCTGAAGGTCAAGTATTCTAGGTGGATTTTTATCCTCCAAGAATTCAATTTGGTGTTTACTACTGCCAAGTCTAAGAAATCACTTGTCTTCCTTGAGTTGATTTTCTCTCTTCCCTCTCCCTCTCTTCTTGCTATTGCTGATGAGCAACTCCTGGACGAGACTCTTTTTCTGATTAGCACTCTCAACCTTTGGTATGGTGATATCATTGTGTATCTCCAGACATCCAACTTCCTATCTGCGTTGACCAAGGATGATCACTGATGCATTCGGCATCAATCTCAACCTTACCATATCATTGGAGATACTTTATACCGCGTCGGTGTCGATTCAATTCTTCACCAATGTCTAACTCTCATGGAGGCTGAGAGAGTCTTGAATGACTGCAATTATGGCACATGTGGTGGTCATGTGTTTGGATATGCTACTGCTCAAAAGATACTCTGCGCTGGTTATTTCTAGCCCTTGATCTTCAAGGATTGCATCCTTGTTGTTCGCAAATGATATGAGTGCCAAATTTATCAGCGTAAAATACGTGCCCCACCCGCTCACCTTCACCCCATTATTATCGTTTGTCCTTTTGCCAAATGGGGAATTGACTATATGACATGTAACCCTTGTTCGACCGGGGGATATGGTTATATTATCGTTTCCATAGATTACTTTACCAAATGGGCCAAAGTAATGCCTACATACTCTACTGAAGGTAAAATGGCGGCTCAATTTCTATTCAATCACATTATTTCCAGGTTTGGAGTGCCTCAGGCCATTTTCACTGACCATGGCTCCCATTTTCAAGATTACATGATGGCTGAACTGACTTCGACATTGGGCTTGTGCCACGATGGCTCAACCTCGTATTACCCTCAGGCCAACGACCAAGTTGAAGCTGTGAACAAAGTCTTGTGTAGGCTTTAACCCCATAAAGAAATTACCTACATACGAATTCTAAATCACAGAAAAATAAATAATGTGAGAGCATAACACATAAAACACATATACACAGAGATTTTCCCCTGGATCCCAACACCGGGACTACCAGCTTAATTTTTCATTATGTTCCTTTCAATGTTACAATACATATTTATACATGCCAAAGCATCCAATACCATGGACTGAAAACCATCGTGTCCAAAACCATGGACCGAAAACCATAGGTAGGTTCGCCCAACCTAATATAGGGTCCAAAAAAAAGAAATTCCCGGGGCGCTACCTCGGACCCCGTAGAGGGGGGCTACCCGCCCCCCCTGTGACCCCCCCGTTGCGCAATCAGCACAACAAAGGGGGGGTTCCACCCCCCCTCTAACCCCCTGATTCACTACATAGGTTAGTCGTGGAAAGAATATAACACAACCCAACAATCTCCCACTTGTTGTTTTCTTTCCACAGGGAGCCACAGGAGAGCTTAGTCAGTTTTCCAACCCTGAAATGCCCATTGTTTCTCTACACCAAGAGAACTTCTCAGAGCTCACAGATTTTTTCAATACATCTACAGTATTCTTTAAAGTGTCCACCTTTACTAGCAACACCTTTTTGTCTTCTATAATATCCCTCACAAAAGTGATACTAAATATCAATGTGCTTTGTCTTTGAATGATAAGCAAGGTTCTTAGCCAAGAAAATTCCACTTTGGCTGTCACAGTTTATCCTTATAGCTTCCTATACTAACCCCATACTTGAACACAATCTCTACAACCAAACTGCTTCCTTGCTTGCACGAGTGGCTGCCATGTATTCTGCCTCTGTAGTTGATAGTGCCACTACAGATTGTTTCTTACTCATCCAACTGACTGCACCTCCAAATAGGTTAAACACATACCCACTTGTGGATCTTCTCTGATCCAGATCTCCACCCCAGTCTGCATCAACAAAGCCACAAATATCCAACACTTTATCCAATCTTGGTCTTCCTTGGTAGCACAAACCATAATCACTAGTTCCACGCAAATACCTGAAAAGCCGCTTCACTACTGTCCAATGATCCTTTCCTGGTTTTGACATAAACCTGCTCAATACTCCCACTGCATGTGCAATGTCTGGTCTAGTACAGACCATTGGATACATCAGGCTATTGACTACACTTGCATATGGAATACGGGACATATCCTCTTCCTCTTCTTATGTCTTGGGACACTGTTTAGCAGATAACTTTACACCTACAGGAATAGGAACCTTCACCGGTTTACTATCCTGCATATTAAACCTCTGCAATATTGTCTCAACATAATTCCTCTAGTTTAATCAGAGCTTCCTCTTTTCTCGATCTCTTTTAATTTCCATGCCTAAAATAGAGTTTGTAGCACCAAGATCTTTCATGTAGAATTTGGAGGACAATTGGGTCTTCAAATCCTGGATAATTTCTATCATTTCCAACCAGCAACATATCATCCACATACAAGACCAAATAAATAACACGGTCACCAATTACTTTAAAATGCACACAATGATCTATTTTTCTTCTAGTGAAGCCAAGTCCCTGTATAAATGTATCAAATTTCTAATACCACATCCTTGGTGACTATTTTAACCCATACAAAGATTTCTTTAACTTGCATACCAGTTCTTTCTTACCCTTCACCGCAAAGCTTTTAGGTTGTTTCATGTATATCTCCTCTTCCAGATCCCTGTGAAGAAATTTTGTTTTCACATCCATCTATTCTACCTCAAAATCAAAAAAAGAAGCAACAAATAAAAGCAATCTAATAGAAGTTACCTTGGCAATAGGAGAAAAAATATCACCAAAATCAATTCCCGGCACCTGGGAATAACCTTTTGCTACCAACTGAGATTTGTATTTCTCCACTTTTCCTTTTGCATTTATCTTATTTTTGAACACTCATTTGCTACTAATAGGTTTCCTTCCAACTGGAAACTCCACTAGATCCCAAGCCTCATTTGTGTGCAAAGATGCCATTTCATCAACCATGGCCTCTTTCCAGAGTTTTCCATCCTCTGAATCCACTGCTTCCTTCACAGTTCTGGGATCATCATCAGTAATAGATAAAGCAAAATTTGAATAGAAAGTAGAT
>APFE030945723.1:58912-75946 GCA_000404065.3 Pinus taeda | reverse complement strand
ATACATAGTACACAGACTTACCCAGTGATGGAACCTTCATAGGTCCAAACACATCACTGTGCACAAGCTCTAATATCTTTTTCGCCCAATTACTTCCAAAGGGGAAACTCACCTGATTCTACTTCCCATATACAAAATTTTCACAGAAATCAAAATCCAGAGAGCTATTACTCATAACTTCTACCATATCTTTACCATGAAGTATTCGAAGGCCCTTCTCTTCAATATGTCCAAGCCTTTGATGCCACAGCATGATCCTCTCTCCAGAGATGACTAGATTTTCTGCTCCACTTTCAGGAACCACAGAACTGTTGAACCCATCAACAAATGTGCTACCTTACAGCTTGTATAGAGTTCCAATCCGAACTCCCTGAATCAATACCAGTGCTTCCCGAACCATCTTGTAGGTATCCTTCACGAACACTATTTTTACACCTGCATCATCCAGCTTGCTTACAGAAATTAGATTTATGGCCAATGCAAGAATATGTAGAACACCTAGAAGTGTTCTAACCCTTCCACCTTGCAACTTCAACTTTACTTTTCTGCGACCAATTATTCTAGCCTTCCTATCATCCCCCAAGAAGACATCACCACCATCATATTTCTCATACTCGCAAAACCACTCTCTATTGGGAGTGAAGTGAAAGGATGCACTTGAGTCAATCAACCATGCCTCACGATCTACATGTGTACTTGAAGAAGCCAAGCACACATCCCCACCTTCATCTGAGGTGGTTTTCACCTCTGTAGAAGGAGCATCATCAGATCCCTTTCCTTTATTAGGAGCTTTAGATTTACAATCCCTTTGGAAGTGCCCTTTTGTTCGACATTTCCAGCACACCACCTTCACAGGTTTTCCTGGAGATTTAGATCTCCCTCTAGATTTAGATCTCCCACTTGATGACTTATTTTTGTTTTGTTCTGGGACTCTCCTTGTACAAACAAGGCATCACCATTCTAGCTCTCCATATTCTTCGGCCTCATCTCCTCTGTCAGCAAGGATGAGACTATTTCATCAAAATGCAAGGCAGTTGCATTGCTACCTATTGTAATAACCAGACTATCCCACGAATCTAGTAGAGAAAGCAACAAACTGATGCACTTATATTCATCTAAAATTTTAATATAAATAGATGCTAACTGACTTACCATAGTATTAAACGCATTTAGATGCTCTGTCACTAAGTCTCCATCTTTCATCCTCAGGTTATACATATTTTTCTGCAGGAATAGTTTATTCAATAGAGACTTAGATTGGTACAAAGTCCCTAACTTGTCCCACAAAGCCTTTGTCGTAGCTTCCCCTAATACATTCAGCAATACTGAATCTGAGACACACAATTGTATTGTGCTATTTGACTTCTGATCCAACTTCTTCCATTCTTCATCGGTCACTCCCGTTGGTATAGTACTTGGATCTACCACGATCCACTAATCTTTATCCACCAACGGATCCTCCATCTGGAGTTTCCACAAATCAAAACTCCAACCATTAAATTTCTCGATCTCTATCTTTCGACCACTCGCCATCTTCTTTCACCACTAGAATCGATCTTGTAGATCTCCCATTGAACAAGGTCTACCACAGGCTTGAGTGAAACCCCTCAACAACAAAGGCATCCCCTTGAAGCAAAAAATAGCTCTGATACCAAATGTAGGGTTTAACCCCGTACAGAAATTACCTGCATATGAATTCTAAAATGCAGAAAAATAAAATATGTGAGAGCATAACACATAAAACACATATACACAGATATTTTCCCACTGGATCCCAAAACCGAGACTACCAGCTTGATTTTTCATTATCTTCCTTTCAATGTTATAATACATATTTATACATGTCAAAGCATCCAATACCATGGACTGAAAACCATCGCATTCAATACCATGGACTAAAGACCATCACATCCAATACCATGGACCAAATAACCATCGCATCCAAAAAAACATGTGCGAAAATCATGCACAAAACCATAGGTGGGTTCGCCCAACCTAACATGGGTCCAAAATCAAAATTTTCCTAGGCGCTGCCCCGGACCCCATAAAGTGGAGTTACGGGTACCCCTCAAACCCGTTGTTAACTACGTGGAAAGAATATAACACAACACAACAAAGTCTTAACATAAAATAAGAGTCGTCTACAAGGATAGCTTGGGTCCAACCATGAACCTGTGTCCACATTGGGAAACCCCATGCCTGCACTCAGCCTTCTTCTCTATGTGTTCAATCTCATCCAACTAGTAGAGATAGAGAAAGGGAAAATCTATACGAGCAAACCTATGTCAGAGGTCTTGCATGATTCTCTGAAAGAACAACCTCTTCTACTCTCAATAATTTGATATCCATCTTCTACCCCAAAAATCAATTAGTGCTTATGCACACTCCTTTTTTAAACAAATACAAAGGAGAAAGAAGCAAAAGGCTTCCTACGCAGAGAGGTGAAGCATGTAACTCCACGAGGTACTGACTAGGCTCACTAGTAGTGGAGAAATGTGTGGGTTCCTGCGTGACTCTGTGGGGGTACTGTCTAGGCCCATTGGTAGCAGAGCAACACTAGAGATGAAAACTTATACTCCGAAAAATTTTAACTTGCGAGCCAAACTACCCTTTTCAACTTCGAAACACTATGATCAAGCTAAAACGTGTTGTTGTGTTTAACTGAGTTGGTGAAAGGTGAACCATGTCTATCCACGGGGTAAGTGGGGAAGCCAAAGTAATCTGCACAGTGATTTAACACTCCCTGAAAGACCAAGGCCTTGCATTGTCAATGGACCAAAATAGGGAATCTAGAGTTCAACAATGTGTCACCAAGTGTTGTAGTAGCTGCAACACCCTCCAAAATTTTGGCCTGCATCCAATTTCAGAGCCTTCCTTGGTTTTTCCTTGATGTTTGCAAGAACTTGGGCTAATCTCGTCAGCCTATGTTGAGTCTTTGCACCCTCCTTGCTTGACCATTCATCATACATATTTTTGCATGTTGGTCACAATGTCATGCTTGCAGTCATGTTTTGGCCATGCATAAGGTCTTCCTTCATGTGTACAAGGTGTGTCTGCTATGTAAACATTTTTTGCACTCATGCATGAATTTGTAGGCACTATCATTCAAGCGTTGTCATGGTCGTTCAATGATCTATCACAAGTGTCACACTTCTCGCTCACACTGTCGGTCAGTCACATTGAGTGTATGTTGGCTTGATGGTTCGAGGTATCTTTTCGTCAAGTCACGTTGAGTGTGTGTTCGCGAGGTCATGCGTGTCCGAAGTCACTCATTCATGCACTTGGTCATTTTGCTAAAACTCTGTTGACCAGAACATCCTCCAACAGCCAGGCATTCATTGAGCTGCATTATGCAATTTCATCTCTAAATGATCATGTAATGCTACCAAGAATTGCACAATGCTTGAGGCTACCTCCCAGGAAGTTTTCACTACGAAATCTTGGAATCAACTCAACCGGCCTTCACCCAAAATAATGCAGAAGTTTCCCAACAAGCCATTTCAATATACATTGCTTGCAAGCACATCAATCGAGCCTCCAACTGGTCAACCAGAGAGTTTGAATGTGAAGTGACCCCGAGCCTCACTCCTCCAAAAAATTTCATAGAAGTTGCCAAGCATGCCTGCTTTTGCTGACTCAAGAGATTGTGCAGACAAGCCGGAAAACTGGGAGACTGCTCAAGCAGGATGTTGGGTAGCTGGGAGACTGCTCATGAAAAGTACGTAGTTTTCCATGTGAGATTGTGCAGAGTAGTTGGCCTACTACTCACATGGAAAACTACGTACTTTTGATGAGCAGTCTCCCGGCTACCCAACATCCTGCTCAGCTTAGAAACCGCACAAGGATGTCTAGCAAGCCAGCTTCCTAGCATTGCACAGTTTTTTCCAACAGCCTCCCACAGCCTGCTACCAGCTCCCCAAAAAAAACTGTGTAATTTTTCCAAGAAGTCTCCCACAACCTGCTACAATCTCCTTGGAGAAATTGCGTAGTCTTCGCTACCACTCTCCCCTTGCTACCTACACTATCTCCCTCAAAAAATTGCATAGATCTGCTGTCTAGCCCAGTCAGATACCATGGACAGTCACTTTCGATCCAGATTTCCCATCTGAGCCTCCAAATTACCTCTACGTAATTTTCATGAATAATGCCCAAAGCCTGCATCCAGGCTTGAAATCTGCCTTGCGCAGTTTCAGAGCCTTGTCCTTTCTCCCGGTCACCTACATCCGAAAGCAAATGACAATGCATCATGGTAGACTAGGAGATTTATGGATTTGATGGCATCTCGTCATGATTGATTGCATATATAGGTACATGGATGAGACATGACATGATGATGAATAGGATGAACAAGGAGCGCATGTGAGGAGAATTTTTCGTGAATGGACGAACAAGGAATGCATGCGAGGATATTTTTTGTGACCAGACAAACACATGGAGCATGCCAAAGTATAAGCGAAGGAGTGACATGCACATGCAACACCAAGAGAACACCAAGAATGTTGAAGAATATGCACACCTTGCCATGCAGAGGTGAAGCTATGATACACCAAGAGCACATCCATCACTTAGCAACAATGCAGCTTGATATGCACAACACCACTAGCATGAACACACCAGCTCTGTCATGTCAAGTCATGTCATGAGTCACCTCGGTCACATCACTACTGTGGGCCACACTGTTGTTATCAATGTAATGTGACGTGGAAGTCTAAGAGACCCACATGTAATTCTAGAGAGTCATGTAAATTTGAAGAGTCATGTAAGTCAAACAGTCATGAGAGAAGTCGAATAGTCACAAGGTCCAATTTTACCCTTGGCTATAAACACCCCTCATTTGTACATGCAAAATTCTTTTCACCATGGCTCCTCCCATATAGCCTTGAGAATCTGTAATATTTTCTTTGAGGAGCGATCAATGGCTCCAATGCCTCACTATTGGGGTTAGTGATGTAATGGTGTATAGATGTGTCTTAGAACTTTCACATGTATTGTATTCATTTGTAAGACTCTTCTTTGGATGCCTGTAATGCATGTTTCTTTAATATTTTCAGTGCTTTTAGTACATATGCTACTGGAAATATGTTCTATTAGTTGTTGACGTTGTCTCGCCCATGTGGGCTATCCTGCCTAAAAATCAAAGATTCATTCATATAAACTTGTTATAATGCCCATCGCACTCGTGTGGACTATTCCGCTCAGTTTTGTAGGTGTTATCTATTCACGTTATTTTTTTGAGTGCCATATCCATGTGGACTACTCCACCTAAATATGTGCATGTCCTATTGTGTTGTGTGTCCCTAGTAGAGTTGGGACTATTCCCTCTCAACCTGAGACTCACTTCCACCCTCTCCCTCTGCAGTGAAATAACCTTCACACAAACAACACTAAGCACTCACCGAGCATGCAAACCTCATTTTTTGAAGAAAAATAAAACCACTCTCACATGATAACAAGTAAGAGCTAAGGCATATATTTAAGATAATGGCAATCGGTCCATCATACCGGATGGGAATCCTACACAAAACAGTGTGAGGTCTAGTTGGGACTTCATACTAGGGACATCCCTTGAATGTTGGTGGGTCCAGTAACATCAACAGTACCTTAGCATAATTCAGGGAGGATACTTTGTTTGCAATATCATCAAATCAATGCGATACTTGTAGAACATAATCATAACGGCATGTAGACATACATCGAATAAGTGTATCAATGCATAACCATCATTCTAGTTACGGTCGAGTCATCAATGTAAGGCCATATCAACAATGCAGGTTATGACCTCATGCATGACAAAAAAACATTACTCTATTGCACACATTGCCACATGAAACTATCAGCATTGACAAGAAATGCCTAATCAACTATACATACGTATGAATGCATGTAGTCGAGCATAAGTGATCAATTCTTGTAGTAAACCTACAATACTGATACATGTAATCAAAACATTCAAGAATGCACCTGACATAAAAGGATGTAGTAAAGCAACATATAATCAACCTTTAAGTGACATATAACCATATTCATCTACTCATATACTTCTAATGATGCATCGCACAAAATCACATCAAGTTCCTTGTGACAACCTTACTACAATCATGATCAACATGACGCAATGCAACAAACAAATGGAATGCGAGTGTAAGGGACACACATGCAGCTGACATGCATGCATGACCAGGAACGTTCAACCAAGGAGAGTGCAACCACGTTCTGATACCAATCTGTAACACCCCCTCCTACCAAGTCCACCTAAGCAACCTACCAGTAGGGGTAAACATGTTACGAGAGAGGCTACTATAATGGATTCAACTTCCTGAGTGACCTTAAGGAAATGGAATCGATAGAACATATGAAACAAACCCATCCACATCAGCAACAACACCCTCAGGAGACATGTCATCATCTCATACATATTGTTCCTAAATCCCAGTGATTATTTAAGACTTTTAACCACTAGTCTCTCTCATGCTATAGGAAAGACAGTGATCAGAAGCCAAATTTTCTCTCATGGGCCTTTGTGCCAGCGTTCCTGGAGTTTTTCTAGTAGACCTGTGTTAGCGTCCCTGAGATTTGAGCCACTTTTCTAGCCCAGAATCCCGACCTCTACCCATAACTTGTTATAACCTTCAGAATTCATCAAAGACATGATGACAATATAAACAAATCAAAAATCATCCTCAGGACTAGGTCTAAGCATCCCCAACTGAGACTGACATTCTGTCAAACACTTGCCATCAATGCAACCTACAAATTTAGGATACAAGATAGAGCATAAGCGATTGAAATAACTTATGAAACATAACCAGAAGGATCACCTCCTTCTCCATTGGGTTATTACATCATCAATTAGGTTTTTCATCTATCCATTTAACAATTACAAGTAAATACATGAAATAACCATGACATGAACCAATCATTTAACCATGCTTATAACTAGCATAAAACCATATAAATATCAGACATATGACAACCATTAAATCCACATATAAACTAATACAAAAGTAATAGAACTTATCTTTTGTTAATCATAGGAAAATCCAACCAAGTTCAGGACTTCCATGTACCACCCGACCGTAGACATGGCTGAACCAAATATTTCTTTAAGCCAGTCACCATTGTGCAATATTCCAAGCATGAATGTTGAATCTCATAGAACAACCAATCCAAGAAAAATCAAGGGAATCCATAGGTTAAACCACCTCCAACCTCATCAAATCATGATCACAACAAACCAGTGCTTCGATCACAACCGAGTTGAACTTGGAATTACATCTAGAATCCATCATTATCCTTGAGGAATTTTTCATCTCCTTGTCTCTCACGCTTTATTGCAATCCAATCCAGGATCACTAGGCCCTAAACCAAGACCAGTCTCTCAGGCTTTAACGCAATCTAAACTCGAATCACTAGGCCCTTAACTGAGACTTTTCCCTCAGAATTTACTATGTATCCCTCCAAAACTGCTTAAGGGATTCCTAGGCCTTTGGGAATGAACCTTGCGACCACCTCCACCCTGGATTCCAAAATACATCTGGAAAACCAAAGCTCAAAACCAAGATAAACATCCCAACATCCCATGGCATCTGGAAAAAGGTAAGGCTAGGCTGAGAACCATTGTCATAACCTAGAAAAACCATGCCACTGACAGTAAGAGAACCATACACCAGCATGCAAAGCCATCCATGTCCAAACTAGCTAGGAAATCACACATGCAAAAGGTTACCTACAAGTATTCCTGTTGAAGCTGCTTGATCCTGATTTTCTTTCCTTGATCCTTTCTTTCCTTCCTTTCCCTTTTCTTGTTTTTCCTTCCTTGATCCAAAGCTAGAGTGCTCCAAGAAAACTCTAAGTTATCAAGAGTGAGAGAGAGAGAATAATAAGAGAGCTCCAAACTTGAACTAACAAAAGGATACCAACTGATCCCATGTCATCACTCTGTAATTTCCTAAGGTTGTGAAAGAAACCTAAAGGTAACTACATAACCACTTTTAAGCTTAGAAGCTAGCCCTTCTAAACTAAGAGCGGGATCTCTCTATTGGATTTAGATTTTTTGTTGTGGGATTTTAGGCTAGTTATTACGTTTAGAGTTTAGTTTTTGAAATGTTTGGTTGCAACTGCAAGGAAAGGCCATTGGGAAATGGATTCAAAGTTTTAGGGTGCTAAGATATAGAAATATCAGAATAGATTGAAACAAGGCAAAGTAGGCATGCTATTGGACCTTTGAAGCTTTATGGAGATAAAGGGAGGAATAAATTCAGATTCCATTAAACTTAGATCATTTTAACATGAATTCTATATTTAATCTCAGTCTGAAAACATTTATATTGCTTATAAGCCAGGACAAAGTGTAATTAAAAAGGTTCAGCCCTTGATCTTCTTTTAAACAAGGCAAGTAAGAAAGACATATGAAAAACATAGATATAACAAGTTTACAATAGAAAAAATATCACCAATTTTCCTAACACATGAACCCTAGAACGATCTTCTATTTTAATGAAATGATCACTTTTAGCTCAGTGAACAGCTTTACATCAAAGTCTACTTTCTTGATACAAGTCACAAAATTTGCACTTCGATTTATGAAGTACTTATATAAAAATTATCAAAAATATCTTGATTGGAAATATCAATAGTTTTACAAAATATCCTAAAACAATTTACAAAAATAGAACAAAAATGTAGGAAACTAAAACTAATGTAGTCCTCTAGCACTATCTTCGAGGATTTCTAGTGATGACTCGACCTAAAAAAATGTTGCTTTGATGTTGAAGGTGAAAATTTGTTTTATCCAAGTAACTGCCGCAATTTGTCCCATCTGTCTTCATCTGAAGTGGAGAATTTAACAAGCTTCCTATAGGTTTTATCCACCTTGGTGTACTTTTGAAAATTAAGCCTGACAATGAATAAGTGCTTTATCTCATGTTTGATAAGCAATCAAAATCCAAAGCTTCCATGAACACTTTTCCTGTGATGCTTCCTTTGGTAAATGAAACTTTGACTTATCCCTAGCTATGGTATATAACTTCTTCTGATTATCATCTAATCTGATCAACTTCTCTGCAATTCCTATCAAACCTCACAGTCCCTTTAGATTTAGCACATTGAATTTCCTCTAGAACTTCTTAATGTTGGACTCTAAATTGTGGTACTCTTCTTCCAATTGAAGCATAAGGTTCCTTTTTGTAAGGACCCTCCTAACCTCCAGAATTGTCTATGTCCTATCTGCAATTTCAAACTCTTCTAATTCCTCTTTATTCTTTGAATTTAGAACTCTAATCATAGTAGTGGATGCACCCAACATCTGTCCTAAATATTCTTTCACCTCTTCAATGACTCCTTTAGATCTCTATACTAATTCCACCTCCTCACAAATGATCTCAATAGAGGGCCATATTTCATTCATGTCCTCATTTATTTATATCCAAATACTTTATTTTTCCTATGCAAGTGTTTCTTCCATTGCAAATTTATTCTCCAACTGTTCAATTTTCTGAGTTAATTTACGATTATTTTGCATCTCTACTAGGTATGCACTATCAATTTTCAACTTCTGCTCCTAGAGATTATTTAGCTTAGTTTTCATCTTCTCAATTTCCTATCCTCTGATTGATAGGTCATCCATTTATTTGATTAGATGTTTTAAAGAATCTATAGAATGTGCCTCAACTGTGATGGCTACTAAAGTGGATGCCCTACTGCTAATTTAGATGCAATGGGAACTGTTGTGATTGGAATGGCTGCCAACTATGCTTTTTTCTCTCTCTCCTTTAACAATATCTCCATCTCAACCTCCATTTCTTTGATTTTTCCACTTTGTTCAATAATAATTTTGAACATGTCTTCCTTTTCCTTCTCTAACTGTCCAAATTCCTTTGTATGTGGGTCTTCTGTGGGGGGGGGGGATATTGATCTAATTCCTAAGTGTTGCAATATCAGCATTTTTCCTTCTGATAATCTCCTCTACAGATTTAACATTGTTGGGATCATATCCCATTTAATTACTAGATCTTCCAAAGACTTGATTTTTGTGTCTTTAGCTAGAGAAGAAATCTTCTCTAATTTGAGTTGTGATTGAAAGTTGTTGATTGAAGCTTACAGCATAGAAGCTACCATTGTTGAAGTTTTCAAGGTTGAGTACAACATCTCCCATGTTTTCTTATGTAGTTCTATTCAATCAATTGATTGAATTTGATCAGTATTGAAGGAAAATATTGATTTCTTGTAATCTTCTGGAGCTTTTGGGAAATGGACCTTAGCTGGTATGAAGATTATATTCATTTTCCTTTTCTCTATGTCAAAGGCAAAATGTAACCTATGTTGTGAGGATGTTGTCTACTTCCAAAACTATGTATAATTTGTAGCTTTTAGTATCTCATTCTTCTTTTTAATTTCTCTATACTTAGCAAAGATATTTGGTGTAGCTTGGTCATGAACCAATTTCCTCGACTGAGAGGTATCTAGTGGCTCTTGAGAAGTCGAAGAGGATGTTGATCCTAAAAAAATATCTTCATTCCTGGTAGAAGTATGGGGGGCTATCAAAATAATATTAAACAGTACATTCTCCTCTTGAACGAATTCTTCTATTGGATTAGTCCTTTGTCTCTTCTTGTAAATCAAAAACTCTTTCTCCTGGATTTTTGTCACTATAGGGGAAACATCTTCCCTTGGCCTCTTTTCCTACTTCTCCTATGTTCTTGGAGTCTGTGATGTTGTTGTGGAGATTACATGTTCTTCTGCTTCTTGCAAGGTATTTTCCAGCGACTATCCTGGTTCATGTATGTTTCAATTTTTGGCCTAGGAGTGTGAGTATAGAGAGTAATCTTCTTTTCTACTCTTAGCTTTGAAATTATTATCAAAGGGTCATATGACTAGGTGAAACTGCGTTGGATTTCATATGCTTGAGGAGGATATCTATTTCTTTAGCTGCTGCCTTGGCATTGCAGATGTAAAGGCCCACCTATGTTTTAATCTTAAATTACGATTTCTTCTTTTCTACCACAAAATGCAACACATCCATGTTAATCATCTGCCTAATGTACTCTATTGAGAAAATTCTTGTTGGCACAAACTTTGGTAACCTATAAAGTGGCAATGCAGACCCATAGACCCTGATTTATGTGTAATTCAGGAATAAGTATGAGTCACCTGTTTTGGTCTACTCACTCATATGAAGAAATCATTTCATTTTAGGTCCTATCCTTGGCTCAATATTACTATTTAATAGGAAAGATTATCTATATAAGAATTGATCAACATACTTAGTGAAGGTAAATTCATTGGAATGCTTCCTTACCAAGGAAGTCCAATGAATTGTTGATGAGGATTCCCTTGCTCATCCAATTTCTGTAAGGGAAACTGAAACCTGTCTACTTGATGGTATCAAAATAAATAAACTAGGACTGAAGCATACTTGAAGGTTCCCTCTGTAGAAAATTTTAGGAACTGCTCATGATTACATCTACTAGAAACTCACTATAGTTAAAGGTGATGGAGGGTTTCTCGCCTATTGAAAAGACTTAAAAAAAAACTATGATGGCCTCATCAACCCACTGATCGAATTGATGGCCCAGTATACATGAAACAATGGAGATAATATGTTTGGTCATCTTAGGGAACATAGAGGATGAATAGGGAGGATTTTTCTTAGGCAATTGACCATCCTCAGGGGGAAATGTTTCAAAAATATTTGGTCTACCAAGGAAGGTAAGGTTCTTGTAAAATTCCATGTGGGAATCTACTATAAAAGGTTTCACAGGTGCAGAGTTTTGAATTTGGAGCATTTGGTAATGGATTCAGAGATGATTGTGAAAAGGATGTCATTATTTTGGGCCACAATTTCCCTCTGACTGGGAATATATCGGAATTAGCACCAAGAAATGAACTCCTTGAAGTGGTAGTTCTGAGGGAAAATTAATTGGGATAGGGAGGAGTCCCACAAGACCAATTCATCATTGAGGTCAATGAATTTCTATTTTAACTAGTTGTGGAGTTCATAGGGGTTGAACTCACAACTAGTTTCAAGGATTTTATACTCTTAGTCTACTAGGGGTCAATGGTCCAAATCAATGACGGGGGCTAGAAAGGGGTTCTCTTTTGTAACTTTAATTTTTCCTTTAGGATCCATACTAGATAGAAATGAATAGGAAATTTTGGAATTGCCCGAAAAGGTTGGATCAAGACTGATGTCTAAGGTACGGAGGTAATTCGCTTGTTGACTAGTCATAATGGAGGTTTGGTTCCCTATTCAGATGCTATAACAGTTTTTGGCCTATTGACTGTGTACTAGAGTAGGCTCTGATCACTAATTTCTTGAAAAAGCAAAAGGAAGGGCGAAAGAATGGGTTTTGGCTTATTTTATAAGAAAAAATATCTTATCATTTTGATTAAGTCGTTAACGAAGCAGGTCCGTTATCGTGGAAACGGCTACATAACGAATGTTACGGGAGTGCCATATGGTCGGTGTGAGTTGAAGTGAAGCAGGAAGGATGTGACAGTAGGGGGTAAGGAACAAAGTGTGGAGCGCGATGTGGCAGAATCATATAGGAGTAGAATGGGGACCATAGGTGCCACTTGGCGAGAAGGGAATGGAGCAGGAGCGCGGGAGTCAACGGTCATAGTAGGCAGGGATAGGAAAGTGGATTTTTTTTTTGGGGGGGGGCATAAATGTTTTTAAGTGGGGGGATCCGAAATGGACCCATGGCGGCCCCCCCCCTTCCCTTCTTAGTTAACTATCAGAGGGGCAGGGAGGGTCCGAACTCATAACCTGTCATTGACCTGGGCGGGTGAGATCATGGCCTTCCATTTCTATGAAGAGTTTATTACAAATGACAAAACATGTTGTGTCATAGAAAAACTTTATTTAACTATTATAATCACAGCCTATACAATTCAATTAACTAATTAACTTAATTAAAATGAATTTGAGCATGATTAGACTATGTGCTCAAATAATTAAATATTTGTAACTAGATTGACTTTAATTAACTCTAATTTTGGCCATGATTACACTATGTGATCAAATGTTTAAACTTAACTTAATTAAATTTATTTATCCAAATCTAATCACGCTTAAATGGTGTCATTAAACCAATTAATCCTACCTATCTAGCTTTAATTTGGCATTTTAATTAGTTGCACATTGTTTAAACTTTCAAAAGGTACTTCTCGTGCATTGTTTTTTATTTTTTGAAATGCAGTGGCATTTAAATTTTCTCACTTACTAGAGTATTTTCATTTTTTCTCATATGTCTTTTATTTATTTCATTTTTCACATATCTATATATATCTATACATACAACATACATAGATATATATATATTAATATATATATATATATATATATATATATTATAATATATGTATGTAGTATGTATGTATGTTGTTGTATGTATGTATGTATGTATGTATGTATGTATGTATGTATGTATGTATGTACTGTATGTATGTATGTATGTATGTATGTATGTATGTATGTATGTATGTATGTATGTATGTATGTATGTATGTATATATTTCTTTTGTATCCCATTTTTTTTTCTTCTCCTATCATTTCTTTTTCTTTTTTCTTTTTTTTTTCTTTTTCTTGGAAATAATTTGTAGAATGAAACATTATTTACAATATGTCATATACAAAAAAATAAACAATTAATCATCAATTGATCCTATAAATTATAGGACCCTAACAGTGGCTCCAATGGTGATGGCATCCTCCTTGTGAGGTGTCAAGAACATTGTAGATCAGTAGTATTCATCCATTGGGCTAGTTGTCCTTATTATGTACTTGAACTTATTTAACTGTTTTTATTCTTAAATATGGGCAACAAATCACCAAAATCTTAGAGCCTTCTCTCCATGCTTCAATTCTTGATGTTAGCCACCCTCACTCTTGTAGTAGACTAGTAAAATGATATTTACAATGATTCTAAATGAAAACTGATCTATCCTTGACGAAAGTGTGTTTTAGTAGTCTTCCATTGACAAGTCCACCTGGTAGTCCTTCTCTAGTCTAGTATTTTAAGAAAATGCCTTATTACCTCTAAAAGTCTCAATTTTGTATGGCCCTTTCCACAAACTATCAAATTTACCATGTTTACCTTTGTCTTCATTCCTTGAATCCCATTTTAACACAGGATCATCTATTTCGAATTCATCTGCCTTTGTCCTTCTTTCATGGATATTCTTAATTTTACCCTGAATGAGTTGCATTTTTTTGTGGATCTCCTCCCCAGATTACTGAAACTGTATGGTCTGATTGATCCTTCTCTATAAATCATTTCTTTCCACTTGTGATTCCTGTAATAACTTTAGCACATGGATTCCCATGGAAGTAGGAAATCTTTCATCTACTCCATATACTAATTGGAATGGAGACATCCCAATATATTTATTTGTGCTAATTCTATTGGCCCACAAGGCATTAGTTAACTTCTTATGCGAGGATTTTTTATTTTCCTGCAATATTTTTTTGATGATGTTGACTAGACTTTTCTTAGAAGACTCAGCTAACCCATTCCCTTATGGATAGTAGGTAGTTGAGTGTCCGAAATTTATGTTTATATGGAAAAAATCAATCATTCTCTTTGACTTGAAAGCAACAGTATTGTCAGTGATGATCTTAAATGGACATCCAAATCTGGCAACAATGTTACCTTCTAAAAATTGAATAATCCCAGTGTATGTGACATGTTCGGTTGGGATAGCCTTGATCCACTTGGTGAAATAGTCAATGGCTACTAAGATCCATCTGTGTTGTCCTAAAGATCTTGGATGAATTTCCCCAATAAAATCCAAAACCCATTGCTAAAAAGGAACCCCAACTAAAATGGGTTTCAAAGGTAGTGGAAAAAGATTTCTCTTTCCTTCAAATATTTTCCATTGGTGGCATGTTGTAACTTTCTTATGTACATCTGCAAACAAGATAGGCGAGTAAAAACCAGCCCTCGGGATTTTGTTGGCTATGGTGTTCTAGTACAAATGGCCTCCATAGTCTCCTTGATGAAATTATTCCATGACCCTATCTGCTTTATCTTTCAACAAATAGTTTAGCAAAATACCTCTAGCATATTTCCAATATATAATCTGATCTAAAATGCAGTATTTTATAGCTCTCAAATTGAGAAACCTAGCTTTTGTCTTTTTTAAACCAGGAGGAGCTTGTAAATTTTGTAACACGAAGATAATGTATGCATATTAAGGAGAGGTAGCAAAGACTTATGATACTTGTGGAGTCACCAACTCTTCTTGTTCATCATGTGCAACTATAAAATTAATATCTAGTGCGTGAAAATTGGACTCAGCCATTATCTTTTCCAATCCCTGACCTTTGATGAGCTTGGTAGGTCTTATCTTATTGTCATATTCTAGGATAATTGCAATCCATTTGACTCTTCTTCCTTCTGGTTCAGTTTGTGTAAGGATATCTTTTACCACAACACTTGGAACAAATGCAATGATATGTGAATGTAGGATGTACACTATGAAGTCTTTCAGTGCCTTCACTAAAGCAAAGGCTTGTTTATCCATGATGTTATACTTTAATGAGGCATCCCTTAAAGCTTTATTGAAGAAAGCTATAGGTTGTTCATGTCCTTCATTGTTTTCCTATAATAAGACAATTGAAATAGTATGCTCAGATGCAAAAGAAAAAATCATAAAATCCTTTGTAAAGTTAGGGCTAATTAAAATAGGAGTAGTGGTTAAACCTAACTTTACTTCACTAAAAGTTTTCTTGGCTTTAGTATTCCATTTTATTTCAGTATCTTTCTTTAGCATGTTTATAATGGCTCTTAAAATATCATCTACATTTCGAATAAATCTCCTGAGGAAATTTATCCTACCTATGAAGGACTGAATTTCTTTCTTGTTTTTGGGAGGGTCAATTTTCAGTATGGCTTCGACTATGTTAGGATCTATTCTAATTCATTTTTTTGAAATAATATGACCTAGAATTTTTCCCTTCTCTAATCCGAAAAGATTTTTCTTAGGTTTCAAGGACATACCATATTTTCTGCATTTTTCAAAAACTTTTCTCAAGTGTAATGGGTGTTCTTCATATATTTTTGAAAAGATAGTGATATCATCTAGGTAAATTACAATGAAACTATTTATCTCATCAACAAATTCAATGCCCATTTCTCTTTGGAAAGTCGCCCCAACATTCATAAGGCTAAAGGAAATTTTTACATACATAAAAGTTCCCTAAGGTGTGGTAAAGGTTCTTTCATGTTGGTCATCAGGATGAACCAGAATCTGTTTGTATCCTGAGAAACCATTCAACAAAGAAATCCTACTTGAACCAACTACTTTTTGCAGGATGTGATCCATTTTAGGTAGAGGGTAGTTGTCTTTGAGGGAGACTTTGTCTAGATTCCTAAAATCTACGCAAAGCCTTATTTCTCTTGTTTTCTTTTTGGTAGGAACTAGATTAGAGACCCATTTTGAAAATCTTAGAGGTACAATGATTTTTGCATCAAAAAGAAATTTCACTTCGTTTTCTATCAAAGGTAATAAGACTAGATTCACTCTCCTCAATTTTTGTTTGAAGGGTTTTTTATCTTCCCTAATGGGAATGGGATACTATATAATACTAGTATCATATGATTTTAAATATTCATAGCTCCATGCAAACACATCAAAAAAATATTTAAAGAGTTCAATGTGTTTTTTTTTTCTCTAGGAGTTAAGGATTTCGACAGTTTCACAATTTTAGGACTCTCTTCAGTTCCTATATTACAGTCCTTTATCTTAGCTCGTATTGGTTCTATTTTTTGGCTTCTTTACTGGATCGTTGAAATCAAAAATCTCTTCCAATGGCACCAATCCTCTTTTCAACGCATTGTCTTTTAGTAGTAGAACATCAAGTTCTTCTAAATTGTCATCAGTTTCGTTTAACACTATTTCCTTTTTATTCTCATCTACATCATTATCTGTGTCAGTATGTACACACTCAAATTCATCTTTCAACTGTAAAAAAAAAATCTACTTGCTTATCAGTATCAAAAACTTGCTAATATCTTACATTATCTGGAACAA
>APFE030945723.1:9731-58902 GCA_000404065.3 Pinus taeda | reverse complement strand
CTCATATTTTCTATTTGGATGGAATGGTATTTTACAAGTACTAGCTGAAGTGGCTAAAGCATCAGCTGAAATATTTTGGCCTCTAGGAATAAGAGACAACTGATATTCAAGAAAACATTGAAGAAAATCTAAAACTACATTTTTATAGGCTCTTAATATAGGGTGTTTAGCTGAGTACTCACCTTTAATCTGGTTAATGATGAGTTATGGATCTGTGTGCACAAATATTTGATTTTCCCCTAACCTATTTAAAATTTGCAGTCCTAAGATTAATGCTTCATATTGAGCAATATTGTTTTTACATTGAAAATTTAGCATGTAAGAGTGTCCTTTAGCTATCCTTGTTTGTGAGTTTAAAATCCAAACACCTGCTGCAATTCCTTCCTTGCTTACAGCGCCATCAAATTCCATGTTCCATAGGGCTTCACTCTCTTCCTTTGGTTTTGCAAATTCTAATTTCATTTCCTATGCCTTGCTTAGCTCAGCTTCTAAATGTGAAACTTCCTCCTCTACAGATTCATCATTATACAAAATAAAGGAGTCTAAATCTGAATGCACAGAGTATAGGGGGTGATTGTTTGGTTTTTCTTGGCTACTAACCATGTACTTCATTAGTGTCTCCCTATATAATATTATATGTTGACCAAAAACAGGAATGGTAGCATAGGTCATATCCATTTGCAAAGTACGCTATAACTTGGCTCCCCATGATCGCGATAGTAACATTCCATACTTAGGAGGTATGCCTGCTACTACAATGTCCATGACTAGACTCTTTGTTGGCATTTGGACCACTGTAACACATAATTTTTTAATGAGACCTTATCATCTCACTTTGTTGGAATTAAAGGAATATAAGTCTTTGTAAGGTCTTGTGATTTCTAATCCTAGCTTCTCCATTATGGCTCTAGACATAAGGTTGTGTGAGGCACCAGAGTCAAGAATTTCATTGTGTAGGATTTTGTCATGAATGTTTAAACTGATATAGAAAGGTGACACACTACCCTCCTGAGACTTCCCTTCAACTTCAAGTCCAAACAACAACTCAAGCTGGTTATCTATTAAGTTGACTATGTCTGTCCCTTCCCCTATCTTTAGAGCCATCACTACTTGAGGTTTATATGCATTTTTATTGATTAATTTGTGAGAGGAATAGAAATTTTCCCTTTGGCCAATTCATTTTCAATGCTAAAATTTCTCTAAGTTTTATCTATCTCTTTGGTATTTAGATCTTGTTTCTCAGAAGTCTCCTTTTGAGAATCACCTTTTGACTGAGTAGTAGAAGGAGTGTCATTCTGAATTTTCCTGGGAGGATTTTCAACAGCCTTTTTACTTCTCAAATTGTATTTTCTATGCACCTCAATGATAGCATTTTGGTATCTTGATTTATAATAATTTGACTGTGAAGGGAAGACTTCTGGTTGGGAAATCAAGAATGGGTCTTGTTCCTATTTAGTTAAGAAAATGTGGTCAATTTTAGTTTCCTCAAATAAGTTTATTTGATTTTCTTCATGATCCTCTAGTAGCTCAGATTCTTCATCTGTATAATTCTCTTGGAAACGAGATATAATTTGTTGTTTATCATTTTGGCCTCTATGTTCTCTCTATTTGATTTGAGGTGGGTTCCCCTAAAACTAGGTTTTCTAATTGTAGGTCCATCTTGATTTTCTCTTGGAGGAACCCTATTAGTTAAACTTATCCTTTCCATCATTTTCTCCATTGTTTTAAATAATCTATTGAACTTATCATCTCATGAGGAAGAAGAAGATTCTTCCTTAATAGTCACTCTCTTCTCAGATTTTAATCTGGCTCTCTTTGCCAACAGATTAGCTTCTACACTCACTGCATTTCTCTACATTTCCTCAAGGGTAGCAGGATTTCTCTCTCTAAGTTGGTAAGACATGTCTGGATCAAATCCATATGGGAATTTGATCAGAGCTAGTCTTGGTGGGGGTTGTATTGCAATTGGGATAGAATTGTAAATTTTATTAAATCGTGTGCAATAGTCTTAGACTATTTCACCAGGGGCTCTTTTGATATTCTCATACTCAGCTAATATTTGAAGAGGGTTTTTATTTACTTCCCATCTTCTGAGGAAAGTTTGGTGAAATTGTGCGAGATCTGGGATAGAGGCAGCAGGAAATGCTTTAAACCATTTCTTAACTTCTCCAGTGAGACTTTGGGAAAATAGTCTCAATTTCACATCATCATCATCAATTTCTTGCAAATATAGATAATCGTTCATTTTGTCTATATGTTGTTGAGTAGTGATTGGCCATTCTCTATTGAATTGAGGCATTCTACTCTGGTAACCTTGTGGCATAGCATTGAGTTGTCTGGGTAAAACCAGAGGAGCATAATGACCTGCCATGATGGGTATATGAGAGGAAGATGTAACTACAATAGATGTGGATGTAGAAGGCATTAAAAGGGGTCGGATGGTGGTTTGTTGTGTTGGTATAGTGGTGGTAGGGATAGTAGATGAAATGGGTACACTCGTCATAGGGGGAATTACTGGAGGTGTACTAGAAAGAGGGGGAATCTATGAAGGGGTAGTAGTAATAGGTGGAATATCTAGGGGGTAATAGTACTAGATGGAATTACTGGTGGGGTTGGTGATGAATCTGTAGAAGAAGAAGGTGAAGATTTTGGTGATTCAAGATATTTATGCCTAACCTGATATAATTCAGATACCAACACTTTAAGAATATTAAATTGTTTGATGCATATTCATCAGAGTCTGAATTAACAGTTTGATGCTTAGGAATGTAAGGTTTTAAAATGTTTTCATGAAAAATAGTTTCAGGTACAAAGCTGTCAAATTTAGTATGAAATAGACTATGTTCAAAAGCTAAATCAAATTCAAGATCATCTACAGTTGGTAAACTTTTAGGAAGAGAATTAAGTTTGGGCAGTGGACTATTACTCACTTGGCTCTCAGTTAAACTCTTCTTTCTGAGAATTTTTTCATAATTATCTACAATTTTTTGTGGTTTAGGATTTGGATTAGCTCTAGTATTTATATTCTTAAGAGCCATATCTACAATAGTATATTTACAAATATAGAGTATGTACAACTTATAAGTGGAAAAAAGCCTTAATCAGATCTTTTTCTAAGCCAGAAACCTCGAAATAGCCTTTAAGCTCTTAAAAAAACAAAAAGACAAAAAACAAAAACAAAACTACTAGGGAAAATTGAATTCAAATCAAATTTATTCGAAGTCCCTAGTATGGTTGCTAGGATGTTATCATTCTGTAATTTCTTAAGGATGTGAAAGAAACCCAGACGTAACCACAGAACCACTTTTAATCTTAGAAGTTATCCCTTCTAAACTCAGAGAGGGATCTCTCTATTGGATTTAGATTTGTTGTTGTGGGATTTTATGCTAGTCATTAGGTTCAAAGTTTGGTTTTTTGAAATGTTTGGTTGAAACTACAAGGAAATTCCATTGGGAAATGGAATCAAAGTTTTAGCGTGATCAAATACAAAAATATTAGAACATATTGAAATAGGGCAAGTTAGGTAGGCTATTGGATCTTTGAAGCTTTATGGAGTGAAAGGGAGGGACAGATTCAGATTCAATTAAACATAGAGCATTTTAACATGAATTCTATATTTAATCTTAGTTGAAAACATTTATATTTCTTATAAGTGAGGACAAAGTGTAATTAAACAAGTTCATCCATTCATATTCTTTTAAACAATGTAGATAAGAAATACATATGAAAAACAAATATATAACAAGTCTACAAAAGAGAAAACAATACCAATTTGCATGACACATGAATCCTAAAATGATCTTCTGTATTAATGAAATGATAACTTTTAGCTCAATGAATAGCTTTACATCAAATTCTGATTTCTTGATACAAGTCACAACATTTGTACTTCGATTTATGAATAATTTATACAAAAATATCTTAATTGGAAATATCAAGATTTTTACAAAATATCCTAAAACAGTTTACAAAAATAGAACAGAAATGTAGGCAACTAAAACTTCTCTATTCCTCTAGAACTATCTTCGAGGACTGTTGGTGATGACTCAGCCTGAAAAAGTTGTTTCTTGTTGTTGAAGGTGAAAAACTGTTTTACCCAAGTAACTGACACAATTTGTCCCATCTATCTTCATCTGGAGTGGATAATTTGACAAGATTCATGTAGGTTTTATCCACCTCGGTGTACTTTTGAAAAGTTGACAATGATTAAGTGCTTTATTTCATGTTTGATAAGAAAATCAAAATCCAAAGCTTCCATGAATGCTTTTCCTGTGATGCTTCCTTTGATAGTGGAAAACTTTGACTTATCCATGGCTATGGTATACAACTTCTTCTAATAATCATCTAACTCAATCAACTTCTCTCCAATTCCCATCAAACCTAGCAGCCCCTTTATATTTAACACATTGAATTTCCTATGGAACTTTTGAATGTTGGACTCTAAATTGTGGCACTTGTTTTCCAGCTAAAGCATCAGGTTCCTTTTTGTAAGGACCCTCCTCAATTCTAGAATTGTCCCTGTCCTGTCTACAATTTCAAACTCTTCTAATTCCTCTTTATTCTTTGAATTTAGAATCCTGATTAGAGAAGTGGCTTCACTCGACTTCTGTCCTAACTATTCTTTCACCTCTTCAATGACTACTTTAGATCTCTACACTAATTCCTCCTGCTCAAAAATGATCTCAATAGAGGGCCATATTTTAGTCATGGCCTCATTTATTTCTATCTAAGTACTTTCTTTTGTCTGTGTAATTTTTTGTGCCATTGCAAACTCATTCTCCAATTGTTCAATTTTTTGAGTTAATTTATGAATCTTTTGCAGCTCTGCTAGTTACGCACTGTCAAATTTTAACTCCTACTACTGGAGATTATTTAGCTGAGTTTTCAGCTTCTCAATTTCATGTCCTCTGATTGGTAGGTCATTCATTTCGTTGATTAGTTGTTCTGAAGAATCTATAGATTGTGCCTCAACTGTGATGGTTTCTGAATTGGATTCCCAGGCTACTGGTATAGATGCAATAGGAACTGTTGTGAGTGGAATGGCTTCCAACTGTGTTGTTTGTTATCTCTCCTTTAACAATCTCTCCATATCGACCTCCATTTCTTTGATCTGTCCACTTTGTTCAATAATAATTTTGAACATGTATTCATTTTCCTTCTCTAACTGTCCAAATTCCTTAGTATATGGGTACTCTATGGAGGAAAGCTTGATTTGCTTCTTAAGTGCTGAAATATCAGCATTTTTCCTTCTGATAATCTCCTTTGCAACTTTAACATTGTTGGGATCATATCCCACTTTAATTTCTATAGCTTCTAAGGACATTATTTTTGTGTCTTTAGCTAGAGAAGAAATCTTCTCTAATTTGCGTTGTGACTAAATGTAGTTGACTAAAGGTTGCAGCCTAGAAGCTACCATTGCTGAATTTGTTAAGGTCGAGTACAACATCTCCCCTACTTTCTTATGTATGCTTATTTGATCAATTAGATGAATTTGATCAGTATTGAAGGAAAATATTGATTTCCTGTAATCTTCTAGAGTTTTTGGGAAAGGGACCTTAGCCTATAGGAAGGCTATCTGAATTTTCCCTTTCTCTGTGTCAAAAGCAAAGAGTAGCCTATGATATGAGAATGTTGTATGCTTCCAAAACTGTGTATAAGTTGTAGCTTTTAGCATCTGATTCTTCTTTTTAATTTCTCTATACTTAACAAATGTATTCGGTTTAGCTTGGTCATGAACCAATTTCCCTTACTGAGAGGTATCTAGTGGCTCTAGGGAAGCCAAAAATGATGGAGACCCTACAAAAATATATTCATTCCTAGTAGAAGTATGGGGGGCTGTCAATATAATAGTAGACTGTACATTTTCCTCTTGAAAGAATTCTTCTGTTGGATTGGTCCTTTGTCTCTTCTTGTAAATCAAAAACTCTTTCTCCTAAATTTCTATGACTATGGTGGAAACATATTCCCTTGGCCTCTTGTCCTTCTTCTCTTGTGGTTTTGGAGTATGTCTTGCTGTTGTGGATATTACATGTTCTTCTACTTCTTGCAAGGTGTTTTCCAATCATTGATCCTAGTTCATGTATCTTTCAATTTCTAGCCTGGGAGTGTGAGTATAGGGAGTAGTCTTATGTTCTACTCTTAGCTTTGAAATTACTCCCAAGGAGTCATATGACCAGGTGAAACTGAATTTGAATTCCATCTGCTTGAGGAAGATATCTACTTCTTTTGTTGTTGCCATAGTATTACAAATGAAAGGGTCCAGCTATGTTTTAATCTTAAATTCAGATTTCTTCTTTGATGCCACAAAATGCACCTCGTCCATGTTAATCATATGTCTGATGTACTCTAATGAGAAAATTCTCATTGGGACAAACTTTTGTAACCTATAAGGTGGAAATCCACACCCATAGACCCTGATTTCTGTGTAATTTTGGTATAGTTATCAATCACCTATTTTGGTCTACTCACTCAGATGAAGAAATCATTTGATTTCAGGTCCTATCCTTGGCTCAATATTACTGTTTAGTAGGAAATATATTGTATATAAGAATTGTTCAACATACTTAGTGAAGGTAGATTCATTGGAATGTTTCCTTACCAAGGAAGTCCAATGAATTACTGATTAAGCAATCCCTTTCTCATCCAATTTTTGTAAGGGAAACTAAAACCTGTCTATGTGATGGTTTAAAAATAAATAGACTAGGATTGAAGTATAATTGAAGGTTCCCTCTATAGAAAATTTCAAGACCTGCTCATGAGTTGCATCTACTAGAAACTTATTGTAGTTGAAGATGATGGAGGGTTTATCACCTATTGAAAAGACTGAAGAAAACCAATGATGGCCTGATCAACCCACTAATCAGATTGATAAGTAAACATGAAATAATGGAGATAATATATGTGGTCATCTCAGGGAACATGGAAGATGAATAGGGAGGATTTTTCCTACACAATTGAGCATCCTTAGGGAGAAATGTTTCAAAAATATTTGCTTTATGAGGAATATGAGGTTCTCATAGAATTCCATGAGGGAATCTACTGTAAAAGGTTTCAGACGTGCAGATTTTTGGATTTGGAGCATTTGGTAGATGGATTCAAAGGTGATTGTGAAAAGGATCTCATTATTTTGGGCCACAATTGCCCTCTCACTAGGAATATATCAGAATTGGCACCATGAAACAAACTCAAGGAAGTTGTAGGCCTTAGGGAAAATGAATTAGGGCAGGGAGGATTCCCACCGGCCTAATTAATCACTAAGGTCAATGAATTTCTATTTTAACCAGTTGTGGAGTTCATAGAGGTCAAACTCACAACTGGATTCAAGGATTTTATGCTCTTGTTCTACTAGGGGTTGATGGTCCAAATTAATGATATGGGGTAGAATGGGGTTCTATTCTGTAACTTTATTTTTTCCTTTAGGAGCCATACTGGACATAAATGAATAGGAAAATTTGAATTACCCATAAAGATTGGATCAAGACTAATGTCTGAGGCACAGAGGTAATTTGCTTGTTGACTCGTCACAGTGGCGGTCTAATTCCCTAACTGGGGACTATAACAGCTTCTGACCTCCTAACTGTGTACAAGAGCATGGTTCGATCACTAATGTCTCAAAACACAAAAGGAAGGATGAATGAACAGGCTTTGGCTTATTTTATAAGAAAAAATAGCTTACGTTGTGATTAAGTCATTAATGTAGCGGGTTCATTATCACAGGAACAGTTACATAGCGGATGCTACGGGGGTGCCACATGGCGGGTGTGAGTTGATGTGGAGTAGAAAGGATGTGATAGTGAGAGGGGAAGGAATAAAGTGGGGAGCACAATGTGGCAGAATCATGTAGGAGTGGAGTGGGGACCATAGGCACCACTTGGTAGGAAGGGAGTGGAGTAGGAGCACGAGAGTCAATGGTGATAGCAGGCAGGGACAGGAAAGTGGATTTCGAAGGGGGGATCCAAAATGGGCCAGGGGGCAACATGTTGTAAAGGCAATGAGTGGGGAAACTGCTTTTCGGACCCCCCCCTCCCTTAGTCAACTATCGAAGGGGCGTGGGTGGGGTGGGGGGGGTGTCTGAACTCATCACTCATCATTGATTTGGGTGAGTGAGATCATGGTCTTCCATTTCTACGCAGAGTTATTACAAATGACAAAACATGTCATGTCATACAAAGACTTTATTTAGCTATTATAATCGTGGTCTATACAACGCGATTAACTAATTAACTTAATTAAAATGAATTTGAGCATGATTAGACTATGTGCTCAAATAATTAACTTATTTGTAACTAAATTAACTTTAATTAACTCTAATTTTGGCCATGATTATACTGTGTGGTCAAACGTTTAAACTTAACTAAATTTATTTATCCAAGTCTAATCATGCTTAAATAGTGTTATTAAACCAATTAATCCTACCTATCTATCTCTAATGTGGCATTTTAATTAGTTGCACATTGTTTAAACTTTTTAAAGGTACTTCTCATGCATTCTTTTTTAATTTTTGAAATGAAGTGCCATTTAAGTTTGCTCACTTATTGGGGTATTTTCATTTTTTCTCATTTTTTTTTATTTTTTCAATTTTCACATATATATTTATTTTTTCTTTTGTATCCCCTTTTTTTTCTTTTTCTATCATTTCTTTTTCTTTTTTCCATATTTTCTTTTTCTTGGAAATAATTTGCAGAATGAAACATTATTTACAATATTTCATATAAAAAAAATCAAAATTTAATCATCAATTTATCCTATAAATTATAGGACCCTAACACCTAAGAAGCATTTTATGAATGACGCCTCTCATTTCTTCATTTTCTGTTATTTTCCTTCAATTTCCTCCTCACATGCAACTCGTGACCTTTCACCTTACTTTTCTCCTAATTTCCTTTTAATTCCTTTTCCTTTGCCAATTTCCTTAGCCAAAAACACACATCCAGTGATGTCCATTAGGATATCTTTGTCCAGCATTTAGCTTGGAATAAGTGTCCCTTAACCGTGGTCTTATTTTTCCTTTATTAACTTTTATTACATGGAATTTTCACCAAGGTTTTTATATAGCCCTTCCCTTTGGGGGACACTTTCCTCAGTGTTAAACCACACCATGACCTCAGCAAAATTGCTGAAAAGAAAACATAATGCCCATGGAGATTTATAACTTAACTCGATGCAGCATTTACAATGAAGGACCTGCTCAATATGAAAACATCATGACAACATGAAAATATAAAAACCATAATAAAATGACACCCATACCAATTATTGGAGCTTTATAACTTAGCTCATGGTGGCATTTACATCAATATGCATATACATACATATACCAAAACATCAGCAAAACATATGCCAAACATATACCAACATCAAACCAAAATTTCTTTTCCTCAACCAGAAAAAAATGAAGGATACAAGGCCCACATCTGATCTGTCATCTCCATGTAGCTTCTTCAGGCCCAAAGTGCTTCCACTGCACTTTAACTTGCTTTATGACTCTATTCCTGAGCAGGAGATGTTTCCGCTGCAATATGCACTCAGGCTTTAGCTAGAACTCTCCTTCTTGCTCCACCTGCAATACAGACCAATCAATAACATGATCAACATCCTTTATATACTTCTTGAGCAATGAAATATGGAAAACATCATGGAATTTCACTATTGGAGGAAGTGCAAGTATATACGCCACTGGTCCAATCCTCTCAACGATATCAAAAACCCCACAATACTGTGGTGTCAACTTGGCACATGAATCAATCCTCAAAGACCTTTTCTAGGGCTTGATGTGCAAATACACATGCTCCCCAACCTAAAACTCCTTAAATTCCCTGTGTTGATCCACATAACTCTTTTGTCTATCCTGTGTTGCCTTTAGATTATTCTTTATAACTTGAATTTTTTGCTCCATGTCTGTCAACATGTCTTGTCCAATAAGTAGCAGGTTCACTAGATCACTCCAATTGATGGGAGTGTTACAACTCTGCCCATACAATGCCTTGAAATGACTCATCCTCAATGACTCTTCATAACCAATGTTGTATGCGAACTCAACCAATGGAAGATACTCCTCCCATTTCTTTGGTTGGTGCATCACAGACATCCTCAACATATCGTCCAAGATCTTGTTGACCCTCTTTGTTTGTCCATTTGTCTGTGAATGATAAGCTTTACTGAAGGCCAACTCTGTGCCCAAGCCTACAAATAGCTCCTTTGAAAACTTGAAGTGAACTTTGGATCCCTGTCTGACACAATCTTCTTTGCAACACCATGCAGTCTCACTATATATCTGATAAACACATGTGCTACCTTGATGGCTGAATATGTAGTCTATACTGGAATGAAGTGAGATAAATTACTCAACCTATCAACCATGACCATAATAGAGTCATCATGCCTCACTGTCCTTAGAATAAATGTGATGAAATCCATGGAAATGACCTCTCATTTCCATTCCAGAATCACTATAGGCTATAGTAAATCACTTGGATTCTTACATTTTGCTTTTACCTACTGACAACATAAACATCTAGCCACAAACTCTTCCACTTCCTTCTTCAGATTCGACCAATAGTAGAGATTTTTTACCATCGTCAACATCTTCTGATATCCTGTATGACCCAAGTATGGCTTGGCATGAAACTCCCTCAAGATAAGATTCTTGTGCTCACTGCAATTAGGCACATAGATCCTATCAATAAATCTCATCAAACTATTTCCCGTGAAACAATAGTTTGCATATCGTTCTCTTATACATGTACCTAGACCTATACTTGTACATGTGATCTATTGTAACTTGTACATAATCTCCATGTATTTTTCATCCCGTTGTCCTGCCTGCAAGGTATTATCTTGTAACTCTGTCGCATAAGAGCTCATAGCTACTATATGATTTACTTGTACCTTCCTGCTAAGAGCATATGCAACCTAGTTCTCCTTCTCTTTGATGTATCTAGTCCCGAATTCAAACTCACTAAGGGTGGCCAAAAATCTAGATTTCTTGGCATTTATATTTGGTTGATCAAACAATTACCTCAATCCACTTTGATCACTCATCAATGTAAATTTCCTACCTAGAAGATATTGTCTCCACATCTTCAATGCATGTATAATTTTTGCTAGCTCAAGATCATGCGTTAGATAGTTAGGCTCATTCTCATTTATTTTCCATGACTCATAGCACACTACATGTCCTTATTACATGAGAACTCCTACAAGTCCTCTCTTGCAAGAATTTTTACACACTACAAAATCCGTGTCCAAATCTACAATCTTTAGCATTAGTGCATGTGCCAACAACTACTTACGCTGCTCAAAACTAGCCTCACATTCTTTTGTCCATTCAAACTTCTTACCTTTCCACTACAACGATGTGATAGGATATGCAATGCATGAGAAGTTCCTGATGAACCTCATGTAGTAACCTGCCAATCCCATAAATGATCTCAACTCATCCACATTATTAGGAGTTGCCCACTCCATGATATCCCTTATCTTTTTTGGATCCAATACTATGTCGTCCTTGGGGACAACATGCCCCAAGTACTGTACCTCGGTCTGAAAGAAGCTACACTTGCTAAGTTTAGCATACAATTGATTCTCTCTTAGAAATCTCAACACTGCTGCTAAATTCTTGGTGTGTTCTTCCTCATTCTTATAATATACTAGTATGTCATCAATGAATACAATAACAAACTTGTCCAAATAAGGATGCAACACACTATTCATCAAACATGTGGATGTAGTTGGAGCATTAGTCAAACTGAATTGAACAACAAGAAACTCATAATGCCCATACTTGGTCCGAAACGCAGTCTTGAAGATATCGTCTTCCTTGATGCGTACTTGATGGTATCCCGATCTCAATTCGATCTTAAAGAACATTTTTGATCCCTTCAACTAATCAAACAAATCATCAATCCTCAACAAAGGGTACATGTACTTGATTGTTGACTTGTTTAACTACCTGTAGTCAATGCACAATCTAAGAGTACCATAATTCTTCTTCATGAACAACATTGGCACACCCCAAGGTGATACACTTGGCCTAATATACCCCTTGTCCAACATTTCCTTCAGCTACAACTTTAACTCAACCAACAGAAGTGTGCTCATCCTGTAAGGTGTTTTTGATGTTGGAGCTGCCCCTGGCACCAACTCAATAGAAAATTATACCTCCCTGTGAGGTGTCAACTCTTTAATGTCCTCAGGGTATACATCCTGACACTACTGCAAAATTTCTTACCTGCTTAACACATCTGCATCCTTAACCTCCTTATCGTTGTCACTAGAAATTTGTACTGCAAACATCACAAACCTTTTATGCAACTACACTTAACCTGCATAGTGGTAACCATCCTCACTAATGTAGGCTTCTTCTTTCACTGCAAAGTCCTATTTTCCCTACTATCATCCACACACTCAATGGCCTTGTTGAAGAAATCCACTATGATTATGTGAAGGTATAGCCAATCCATACCCAAAATAATACTATATGATCCCAATGGAAATGAATTCAGGTGTGTTATTTTAGGCATACCGTTTAACTCAAATGTACAAGCTCTCACCCAATGGTGAACTCGCTTCTTTGTACATGTAGCCAACTGTACCAACCAAGATTCTGCATGCACTTCTTTTCTCAAACCAAACTTGTCCACCAAGCCAGGATTAATATAACTATAGTTAGATCCAGGATCAATCAAAATAAAAACAACTTGATCACAAATCTTACTGTCCATCTCAATGATTGATGCCTGATGATCTGCCTTCCTATTGTCCACAACTACATAGATCCGAGGAATTTTATGACCAACATCACTAATTGTATGCGCCTCCAAAGAACTATAGATCTGGGGTCTACCACCACTCTAATACTATGGACAATCCCTCTTACAATGATCCTTACCACATATCCAACACTAGAATGGTTCCCTACCACTGCCTTTATCTTGTTTTTATCCATGTCCCTTCTCACTTGTATTGAATCTCTTGTAATGAACTGCATTTTCTTTCTCACTTGCATCTTGAGGTGTTCCTCTCTTTGGTGGCCATTTTCCTTTAACTTTTTTAATTCTTTTCAAGTCATTCTTAGGCTCAACTTTACGCTTCGACTACTCATAACAATGCTTCAACTTTCGGATGGCCTCCTCCAATGATCTAGGCTCATCAAACTCAATCCGGTCTTAGTATGCAACTAGAATTCCACTAATGAATCTTTGAATCTTGGCCTTATCCTCCCTAAGGTAAGGCACATATCTCAAAAGCTCCAAAAACCTGCTAGTATACTCATCATCTGTCATGGAACCCATTTGCAACTCATAAAACTCCTTAGCTTTGTCATCATAGTACCTCTCCGACAAGTACTTCTTCTTGAACAGCCTCTCAAATGCATTGCAAGTCAAATCTTCCTCATGTATACCTTTGAAATTCTTCATGTCTTCCCACCAAATATCCACTTTACCTTTGAGACTCAAAGTGGCTATCTTTTCTTTCACATTTTCTGAATAATCATGCAATCGAAATAATTTCTTCATACCAAGCAATCGTGCTTTTGCATATTATTTTTTCTTCATCTCTCCATTAAAGGTAGGTGTATTTTCCTTCTTAAACTCATCTAGAAAGTATCCCCTATCACTCCTCCTATAAGGATGATAATGATGATGATCATGATTTCTGTCAGAACCGGAACTAGAAAAGTACCTTTGTCGATCACCTCTCCTATTGGAAGTGTCCAACAACCTACCATCTCTCATTGTATTGGATCTATCTGACCTGTGTCTACTAGGATACCTACTTCAACATGCCCCATTAGTTATGTCACCATGTCCATGGTGTATCCGAAGTGGTCCCTCTCAATTCAACTATGACAAACTCTAAAGTAGTATCGCATTCACCTCTGCTTATTTCTCTTGTGCCTACATGATTTTGTCATTGTGTTCTTTGGAACTCCTTATTTCTTCCTTCAGCCTTCTCAATGTGTCTCTACCACCTTGCTAACCATCTGATCTCTTTCCTGCAAGGCATATTACGTTAGCTAAACCAAATCACAATAAATTAATGTACCTTAGCATAATTTGGGGAGGATACCTTGTCTGCAAGATCATCAAATCAATGTGATACATGTATAACATAATCATAATAGCATGTAGACATATATCAAATAAGTGTATCAATGCATAAACATGATTTTAGCTAGGGTCCATTCATCAATGCAAGGCCATATCAACAATGCATGCTATGACCTCATGCATGACACCAACCATTACTCCACTGCACACATTGCCACATGCAACTATTAAAATGCATAACCAATGCCTAAAAATTACACATACATATGAACGCATGTAGTCGAGCATAAGTGATAAATTCTTGTAGTCAACCTACAACGCTGGTACATGTAATCAAAACATTCAAGAATACACTTGACATACAAGGATGTAGTCAAGCAACATATAATCAACCTATAAGTGACATATAACCATATGAAACCAGTTATATACTTCCGACAATGCATCCCAAAAAACCATATCATATTCCTCATAACAACCTTACCACAATCATGATCAACATGACGCAATGCAACATGCACATGTAATGTGAGTGTAAGGGGCACACGTGCATCTGACATGCATGCATAACCAAGCACCTTCACCCAAGGAGAGTGCAACCACGTTCTGATACCAATCTGTAACACCCCCTCCTCCCAGGTCCACCAAGCAACAGGCCAGTCAAGGTAAACATGCGATGCGAGAGGATACTATAAGGGATTAAACTTCCTTGGTGACCTTAAGGAATGGAACTGATGGAATATATCAAACAAACCCATCCACATTAGTAATAACACCCTCATGAGACATGTCAGTCACTTAGACATCCTGTCCCTAAGTCCCATTGATGATTTAAGCCTTTTAACCCCTGGTCATTCTCATGATATAGGAAAGACATCGACCAGAAGCTAATTTTTCTCTCACAGGCATGTGTCCCAGCATCCATGGACTTTTTCCATCATACCTGTGCCAGCATCATTGGACTTTTTCCAGCAGACCTATGCCAGCTTCCTCGAGATTTGAGCCACCTTTCTATCCCAGAATCCCAACCTCTACCCAAAACTTGTTATAACCTTCATTATCCATCAAAGACATGATGACAATATAAACAAATCAAAAATCAACCTTAAGAAGAGGCCTAAGCATCCCCAACTGGGATTGACATTCTATCAAAGACTTGGCATCAATATAACCTACAAGTGTAGGATACAAGACAGAGCATAAATGACTTAAAGAACTTATGAAACATAACTAGAAGGATCACCTCCTTCTCCATTGGACTATTACATCATCAATTAGGCCTTGTATCCATTCATTTAACAATTAAAAGTAAATACATGAAATAACCATGACACGAACCAGTCATTTAACCTTGCTTGTAACCAGCATAAAAACATATATATATTAGAGATATGACAGTCATTAAATCCACATATAAACTAATATAAAAGTAAGAGAACTTAGCTTTTATAAATCATAGGCAAATCCAACGAGGTTTAAGACTTCCACGTACCACCCGACTATAGACATGGCTGAACCAAATCTTTCTTTCATCCAATCACCCCTGTGCCATATTCCAAGCATGAATGTGGTATCTCATAAAACAACCAATCTAAGAACAATCAAGGGAATCCATAGGTTAAACCACCTCCACCCTCATCAAACCATCATCACACCAAATCGATGCTCTGATCAAAACTTAATCAAACTTGGAATGCCATCCAGAATCCATCATATCCTTGAGGAATTTTCTGTCTCCTTGTCTCTTAGGATTTATTGCAATACAATCCAAAAACACTAAGCCCTAAACCGAAACCAGTCTCTCGAGCTCTACGTAATAGAAACCCAGATCACTAGGAATTAAATTGATTCTTCTCCCTTAGGCCTTACCATGTATCCCACCAAAAATAGTCAAGGGATTCCTAGGCCTTTGAGATTGAACCCTGAGACCACCTTCACCCCACATTTTGAAATCCATCCAAAAAACCAAAGCTCAAAAATGAGATAAACTTCCAAACGTACCATGGCATCTAGAAAAAGGAAAGGCTAGGCTGAAAACCATTGTCATAACCTAGCAAAATCATGCCACACATAGCAAGAGAATCATACACCAACATGAAAATCCATGCATATCCAAATCAACTAGGAAATCACACATGAAAAAGGTTACTTGCAAGTATTTCTACTGAAGCTGGTTCATCCTACTTTTCCTTCCTTGATCCTTGCTTTCCTTGCTTTCCCTTTTCTTGCTTTTCCTTCATGGATCATGTTATCTCAAAATCAGATCCTGATAGGCTGCTGGTTAGGTTGACTCTAAGTAACTATTTCAAACCAATCTTTTGACTAAGGCTTAGCCTCCTTAGCCTGAGAGGGCTCTCTCAAAAGGGTTATTGATTTTGACTAATAATAAGATGGCTAACTCTTGTGGTGGAATAACATTAACAAATATGAAGGCTGGATATTACATAAGTTTCCATTGGGCCTATGGAGTCAATCATACTTCAGTAAACAGTGATACTTCCTTTACATAGAAGTCAGGGCACTTAGCATTTAGGTGTTCAGAACACAACTCACATAAAACCACAGTTCATAAATGCATACAGGAAATCGGAGCACAATCAGTGAATTCTGAGTGATTACACATCTATGCAACTGTAAAAGACATTAAGGAAAGAAAGAATCACGCATTCTGAACATGGAAATCCTTCATGAATCCTGAGAAGAAAAGCAGACAACTTATATTACTGAAAATGGGTCTTTACATAAGCCAAAACAGTACTTCTGTTATAAAATTTCCAACCCTGATTACATTGCTCTTTCAGCTATATATAGAGCTCTTATTCTAACTGATCGAGATTCCTCCTCAAGCATGAGGGGAATTCGAAAACTACTTCTATTACTAACAACTCTTAAACTCTAACTACTTTAATAAATACAACATAGTGTTGACTGGAGTTTTCTAGAGATCTAAATCAACTATGACTCTAACTCCATATTACATGCATAATGGCTTTAATTGAGATGATTCTTTTCTTTGACATCTGGTTCTCTTTCAGTTTGGCTGAGATGGGTGTTTAATGCTCCATGTTGACCTTGGATGTTGTATCTTCTTCATTGTTCAGAAAAATTAGGAGATTGTCCTTGCTTCTCGGCTTTATGGTCTTCGAATCTTCATAAGTCAGTTTTTTATTGTTGTCCCTCAAAATATGACGGTGGCCACGTTTTGATGTGCTGTCCATTGTTATGAAACCTGATTTATTGGACAGCAGTTATGAAACCTGATTTATTGATGTGATGTCCACTGTTTTCCATTTGTGAAGATAAGACCGCCTTTAAGATGTCTGATATTAGATTGTTTTAGCTTCAGCAGTTTCGTAGCGCGCTACGAAACTGCTGAACTTTAGTCATCATCTTCAGCATAACAATCAGAAAAGCTCTGTTCTTGTCTAAGTGTTGCACCACTACAAACGCTTGCTGCTCTTCAAATTTTAATGGAAGGAGTTCTGCCTCAAATAAAAAAAAAAACTTCAAAAACAGCCACTCTATACTCATGTTCAGCTTCTTTAGGAATTGATTTGGTGCTGCTCATCTTTTTCAGCTTTGCAACAACAAGATGGCATGTCTGGAAATATAACAAGATGGCATGTCTGGAAATTTAACAAGATGGCAAAGTCTAGAATCTAAACATACAAACTAAATTGGGAGACTATTGATACAAAGTTCTCATCCAGAAGAGTAAAACGAAATACTGCGGTTCTTCATTTTGTATGCAGGGGGTTTTATATATTAACAAGCTGTATTGACTGTAGATGTACTGCTTGTATCCATGAAATCCAAGAACAATTTCACTCTCATTTTTTCAGCCCTACTCCTCAGGGAATACTTATTCCTCAGAGCATATTTTTTATACATAACAGAGGTAATATCTTTGGAAGACGATGACCCAGGCCCAGCTGCTTTCTTCTTTTTCTTGGGGGTGGTGGATGATTTCTGCTTCAAATGCTGCCTCACTCCTAGCCTTCATTCCAGTCTTCTGGCTTTCAAAATTTCCAAATGCTGCTTGCAACGTTTGTTTGGGCTTTTCATTGTGTCAGCCTCATCTATGGCTTTTACAACGTCCTCCAGATTTTCCCTGCTATGTTGTATAGTGTCGTTACTGAGGTTATAAGTCATATGAACCCCATGAAATACTCCAGGTTTGAGGCAGGCAATTGGAACACCTACATATTTGGAAGCCACCCTTATAACTCCAAAACCCCTCATACATGCTGAGGTGTTGGTGCTAAACTCCTCGGGGGTAGTCTTGGCTCCATTATAGTAAAGAAGCAAATCGGGCAACCTCTGAGCTTCCTCGTATACTAAATTTCGCTATGTCTGTATTATATCTTGCTCTGCCCTTGTTGGGGTGAAGCTACACTTGCTCCTTCCATCAATATTCTTCTCACATGATTGCTTAAACTGTACATTAAGACCATTCCACAGAACCAAATGTACCTGTGCATGAGACTCGTCCAAGTCATGAAGCATCTACGCATCATGGAGCAAAACCTCCGCTCCATACCAATCAGACATATCCGGATGTAAAAGCCATCCATGTTATGAACATGCGAATAGAAACGCCTTGTCTTTTTCCAAAGATGGGTGAAAGCGGTGCTCCCTAAAACATATAAACCCGTGTCGACTCAAGTCCAAACCACATGGGACAACCTTTACATCATGCTTGCTAGGTGTATAGTTCACAGCTGCCTCATTCTCTGCCACAGTAATTGAGCAAGTTGAGTATGCTACATAACCTCCTGATTTTGAGCATGCATCTGCCACGTCAATTGCTGCAAGAAGTAACTGCTTTTGCAGAAAAGCACCTTTCGTTATATCCACCGCACTCTTCTTACTTTTCACATTTTCATCTTTCCAAATGATACCAGTGCCACTACAGGGTGCATCTAACAACACCCTCTCAACACTTTTGGCAGCTTTTTGCCATCATAGTTGCGGATTATACTGTTGTTGGGTGCTGAAACCCTCCACGGAGCCAAGCACTATACACAAGGAAACCCTGTTTCTAACTCTGTTATGCTATTGTGTAAACACCATAGCGGAGAAATGGAATGTTACAACAGATTTTTTTTTTTAAATTTCGATACACCCATATGTAGAGGCAAGGAGAACCAATTGTCAGGATCAAAATGGTTCATTGTCTGTTCTCAAAATAGTCCCTGAATGTTCTAATAATTAAATTTATGCTTGATGAACCAATATAGTGTCAATCTTAGAACACTTCTGCAGTTTAGATGAGACCAATCAAAGCATTATTCACAATCTTATCAGTAGCTAAAAAAAGTGCAGCATTGGCTCCGAATGGTATAAACATTAATGCCCACTCCCTGCCCATGGAAGCAAGGCCAATGCTGAAATATGACTTGCTTCTTGCTAGTTTCATTCAACATGACAAACATTTCCAGGGAGTATTTCATTCTTATATGATCAGAAAGCATGATATTCCCCGAAATATTTCTCATCCAACATTCCATGCTTCAAATATGTAGACATCATGACATCTTTGTTATTAGCGAGCCACATGTTGTCCCAGCTGTAGTGATAAGGTGGAGAGCAATAACTAAATTCTTATTACAGTACCGAAGAGTGTACTAGTTCTTCTAGTCCTCCACATCATACAACAGAGTGTCCTTTACAGGCACATATCCTGCATCCCTAGACAACTTCTCTAACATTGCATAAATATCCTTTGCTTGAGAGTGCGTTCGGTCTCCTATGACAAAAGTATGCACTGTGTTTTTAATCTCAATCCAGCGCTGATAGAGAAGAAACACGGGACTTCCATCCACAAGAACCCTTTGAGAAATTTTTAAAAAATGAATGTTCAGGATTTAAAACATTTTTTTCTTCAGTGATAACAGATCCAAAGCTAGATTGCTCCAAGAAAACTCTAAGTTGCCAAGAGTGAGAGAGAGAGAATAATGAGAGAGCTCCAAATTTGAACTAACAAAAGGTTACCAATTGATATTCAGAAGCCTTTTATGAATGAGGCCTCTCATTTCTTCATTTTCCATTATTTTCCTTCAATTTCCTCCTCACATGCAACCTGTGACCTTTCAGCTTAATTTTCTCCTAATTTCCTTTTTTTCCATTAATAAATGTTCAAAAATGTCATTTTTCCTTATAATGCCTTTGCCTTTGCCAATTTCCTTAGCCAAAAAACACACATCCAGTGATGCCCACTAGGATATCTTTGCCCAACATTTAGTTTGGAATAAGTGTCCCTTAACCATGGTCTTATTTTTCCTTTATTAACTTTTATTACATACAATTTTCACTAGGGTTTTTATATTAAACATGAAAATGACATCAAGTTACTCCTTCACTTGACTCATAAAAACTTAAATAGTGTAGGACTCGTTACTCATAATGAGACCAAACCACTCCTTCCTAGGGTTCGTTAAAAATACTCTGAAGGACTCATATGAAGGATTAGATTACAGTAAAAGCATATGTTATCTTCCTCAAGATTGCCAAAAATAAAGAGGTACTTTCCAGTAATGGTAGGGGAAAAGTGGGAAAGATCATTTATTTTTATATTACAAAGGCAATATGTCACTCTTGAACATGACACTTCGTCATTTTTGTTTCCAGTGTAATGGCCCTGGTTAAAAATCTATGTAAAAATAAATAAGGCGATGATAATGAGACACATATTCCAAGCTAAATGGTGGGGAAAACATCCTGATGGGTGTTTTGGTGTATTATGGCTTAGTAAATTCGCAAAGGCAATGGCTAAGGCTTTGGAAAGGAAAAATGGAATTTTTGGCACATTTATTTATGAAAATAAGGGAAATTAGGAGGAAAGGAAGGTGAAATGTCCCAATTTGCATGTGAGGAGGAAATTGAAGGAAAATAATGGAAAATGATGAAAATAGAGGCTTCATTAATAAAAAGACTTTTGAGGATCAGTTGGCAAGCTCTTAGTCAGTGTAATCTCTTGGCTCAGGCTTGGTTAGTGTAACCTTTTGTTAGTTCAATTTTGGAGCTCTCTCATTATTCCCTTTCTCTCTCATACTATTGGAGATAGATTTTTCTTGGAGCACTCTTGGTGCGTGTGTTGTACTTAGATTCTTGGAGAAAGAAGGCAAAGGAAGAGCAGGAAAGTGCAAGAGGGCATCGGGATTAGTAGTTACATCAGAATTTCTTGCAGGTACCGAGTTGCATGTATGTTTCCTTCACTAGTTTTGGAATGCATGGCATATGCATGTGGATTCTTGGTCATGATCTATCATTGGCATAGATGATTACCTAGATTGACAATGGATTTCCTAGCCTTGTTGTTTCCTAGATAGCCATGGTGATTATGGGTTTATTTTCATTGTTGTGTTTTTGGTTGGTTCTCATGTTTCCTTATCTTGGATTGAGATATTAGTCTCGCAGACTTGATTAGACAAATGCTATGGAGCCCTAGAACAGTTTGGGTTGAGTTACTAGTCTCATAGCCTTGGTTGGACAAACGCTCTTGACCCCTTGGTGGTATGAGTTACTAGTCCTGGAGCCTTAGTTGGACAAATGCTCTGGAACCCAGTAAAATTTATGGGTTGAGTTACTAGTCCTAGAGCCTTGGCTAGATAAATACTCTAGAGCCTTGGAAGGCTTGGATAGAGACTGATATGATGATTTTTTGTGATGTCTAACCGTGAGGTGGAATCATTGTTTTATGGGTTGAGGTGGATGTCCTTTGGAAGACCTAGATTCATTTTGATTGATGTGTTCTATGAGATCCCGCATTTATGCTTGGAATATGGCATAAGGGTGAATGGTTGAAGAGAGATTTGGCTCACCCATTCTATAGTTGGTTGGGATGTGGAATTCCCATCACAGGTTTGGATTTTGCATCATTAATGAAAGGTTATTTCTCCTTTTATTTATATGAGTATTATACTATATTATATGTGGTTTATATTTTTGTGATTTCATGCATATTTTTGTCCCTATTATGTTGGTTATGTATGTGTTTTACGACAACAGCTATATATGGTTCTCATCATATTTTTACTTGTATATGAATGAACAATGTATCTATGGTCTAATGGATGTTATGGTAGTTAATGTGTTGAGGCATCAATGCTTCATGGTGAATCTCAGATAAGTATGAGACCCCTATGCTCAGATCTATTATTATCACATAGTTTTCATATTCATGATATGTTTGACGAAATGCCTATCATGGCTAGTAGGGGTCCAGTCAAGGTCTTAAACAAGTATTTGATTTTGTACTATCATTTCCATGTTATTTTACTTTTCTAAAGGTACCATGAAATTATGGGTAGTGGCCTAGGCTCTTGGCCTGAAAAGTGGCTCAAATCCCAAGGACACGGGCATAAAATTGGCAAATTGGGTCTCTAGACATTGGCATGCAAGCTTGTGAGAGCGACTAAGGCTTAAGTTGTCCAAAAGCTCAGTGGGACCTAAGGGAAAGTTGTCTGAAGTGTTGGATTGGTTCCTGAGGGTATTGAAGCTGATGTTGAATGTCTTTATGGTGTGATTCCATCGATTCCACTTCCTTAACGTGACTTAGGAGGTCAAATTATATCATAGTGGCCTCTCATATCATGTTTACCCTAGTTGGCCAATTTCTTGGGTAGATGTGGGAGGAGGTTGTTACAGAGTGGTATCAAAGCATGGTTACACTCTACTTAGGTGGTGTGTTGTCCATGCTTTCATGTTGGTTGCATATGTGTAGCTTATGCATGTAGTCCATGTGCTTGTTGCATTTGCATGGTGTTGATCATGGTTGTAGTGATGTCGCCTTATGAAGGTTGAAGGTGTTTTCATGTAGCATTTCTTCATGTGTGTATGGTTGATTATGCAGTGTTAGGCACATCAGTGTTCACATGTTATTAAATGCACATGATGTGGTTGTTGTTTTCATGCATGAGGTCATGGTTTGGGTAGTTGATATGGTCATGGATTGATGACTGGGCTCTAGCTAGAATGATGTGTATATGGTTTGGTACTCATGTGTTATATGTCTATATGCAGTTGTCATACAAGTATGGTATTAGTTATAGTTATGCACGAATAGTAGGTTAAACATGCCTTGTGAAGTCATGGTATGAAATTTAGGTCATCATGGTGCTATTGGTTGTTATGATGCTAATGTGTTGGATGAGATAGAGTAGGAGATGCAGATCATCATAATGAGGTTGCAACATTATACTTTGGGATAAGAGCAGATCGTCATACAGGTTTGCATGTTGGGAATCCAAGTAAGTTAAGGACTTTTATATGCATTAGGTTTATGTACGTATTTTGATTTTATGGTTATATACATGATAGATGATAGTTGATTAGTATTGTCATAAGCACATGTTTAAGATAGTCAAGAATGATAGTAACATGTAGTTGTATGCATTGTTATTATGTTAGATAACCTGATGATTATGTTATATGTTATTGATGAAGTATGTTATAGGTTAAATTGTAGTTGTTATATGTTAGTAAGTTGATTATTAGGGTTATTACATTAAGATCTTGATGTTATATGTATCATGTTAAATTGGATTGGCCTATGCATATGGTTAGGGTTATGACATTCAGGTATGAGTCAACTTATTGTGACATTGTGTTGTACTAATATGGGTTGATCATACATATGTGATTTTTATGCATGAATGATAAATGTTTATGAGCTTATGATGTTAACATGTTATATAGTGACTTTTATGGATATCATTATCTTATTTATGCTTGATTTGATATGTTGTGAAGTTATATCATGTTATCTGGATTGATCGTGCAGACAAGATAGCCTCCCCTGATACACATTAAGGTATGAGATTTCTTATGTCATATACTTTGTGCTTGACTATTCAATTATGTCATTTATTTGGTGTTTGAGTGTTTCATGTCTATTATGTCATATAATTGATTTATCTAACATGGTATGTTTGCGATTTGTTTGAATATTTGATTAATTGCATGATCTGAGTATGTGTTGCAAGAAGAAATGATCTTGTTTTAAGATGCTTGTTTTAATACATATATATTGAGACAGTTGATATGTACGTGAGTATAGTAGGTGATAGTTGTAGAATTATGTCTAATGACCATGAGCTAGCTATGGGTTATGAAATAATTTTTTTTAAAAGTTGATTTAAAATTGATAGATATGATTGTCTTGATATTTGGAACATGTGGTTGACATGTGTGAGAAGTTGCAGGGAACATGTTTGGTATTAGTGTGACAAGGTAATAATTGATGTGTTTTTAAAAATAACAGTCGAGTGATGTGACACCGCATAGTAAGCCTCATTCCAACAAAGCAACAAGGTAAAAAGAAGGAATTGAACAAGAATTCCTTTGGCTATGTTTCGATACCCTAATTCCAAATGAATGAGTGTATTACATACAAGAAGACTTCTTAACCTTGATATTGTCTTAAATAATGTGGATATGTGCTAGATTCATGAACATGTACTTGACAAGTATATTATCTAGCCTCCAGTTACAGGTGGATCTATCAAGGGAATTGGAGTCCCTTGAAAGATGGTGTGGATGTGTTCAGTTGCAAGCAACGTGCTTGGCACATAAAAGTACGGTAACTAGTGTATTGTTATATTTAATATGCACTGACAGTTATGTGTTTATGGAAGTATGATGCAAGGAGTTGTATGGAAAGAGAGGTTGCCATGAAATCTTGAAGAAGGCTCTAGTTGAGATTTCCTTTAGAGCAATGGGAACCATGGGGATTGAGTCATGGTGTCTATTGTTAGTCTTGTGCTTTTGGTCTTTTGTGATTTATTGAGCTTGGTTTGCGACTTTGCTTATGTCTAGTGTCTAGCCATACCACTTTGTTTGTCATGTCGTATTGTTGTTATTGGATTTAATGGTTTTATTCTTGTTTGTTTCTTTTGCTTTCATTTTAAGTTTTGAGTCTTAGAAGTTGGTTGGGAAAGAGGATAGTTAATGGAGCTCAGGGAGCTCAAGGAGAGCTGTGTGGTACCCAAAAGGTAATGTAAGATTCATATGAAGTTTTGTGCATGAGTAAGCATAACAGAAGGTAAGACTATGATAGCCAGTTAGACTGGTTGGATCCATTGTGGTAAATGGATGGTGGTAGTACATACATGAGAATGGTAACAGGAAAGGTGAAGTAAATGGATCTAGGGCATCACATGCCTTGACTATGTTGGGAACAATTGCTCTCAATGCTGTGCACATTGTGCACAGATAAAGGTCATTCTCTTAACCATGACCTTATGATATTTGGTAATTATGGTGTAATCATGATTGTGTCTATGTTTATATATGTATACATGTATGTATGTATGTATGTCATGTCAGATAGCATCATCATGGATAATGATTGCTCAATGCTAATGTTTATATGTATATGTATGTATGTATGTATGTCACTTTCTGATAGGATCGTTAAGAATCATCCTTGTGGAGGAATGATTGCTTACGCAGGTGAGTAGCATGAAGAGGTTTTGGGTCATACGAGAAATTAATTGGTAGGAGTAGACTGACAAATTAATGAGGTCAGTATCATGTGGTGATGAGTTTATATTATGTGATTATATTATGTCTATTTTATGTACAGGTAACTCAAGGGATGCATCAGTGAAAATAAAGTAGTGTGGTCTGCGACATGCTAGGACAAGCATGGATAAGACACTAGAAGCAAGGTTTCTTGGTAGACGTAATGTGGTTTTGGATATTTGGTACTATTGTTGTGCATATGTTGTATATGTTGTACATGTTTCATATGTGTTGTTGTGTGCATGTGGTGTTGTGAATATATAGTGTGTGTACATGTTGTTTATGCAATGTTATGTACCGGATGGTAAAGATAGTGTTGTGTGAATATTGCATATGAAATGTTGGGTATAGATGGTGCTATATATAGGTTATATATGCAGTGCTATGTACAAATGATACTATATACGTGATAGGTATGCAGCGCTATGTACCTATGGTGTTGGGTGCATGTTGTATAGGTCGTGCTAGGTACATATGGTGATGTGTGCATGATTGTACAAGTGGTGTTATGTGCATGTAGTGTTGTGTACATGTTGTACAAGTGGCATTGTGTGCAGGCAGTGTTGTGTACATTTCGTGCATGTGGCAATGTGTACATGTAGTGTCGTGTACACGTCGTGCATGTGGTACTATGTACATGTGGTATTGTGTACACATTGTATAGGTGGTGTAGTGTACATGTGGCATTGTGTACACGTTGTTCAAGTGGTGTCGTGTACATGTGATGTTGTGCAAACATTGTGCAGGTGGCGCTTTATACATGTGGTACTGGTGTACGTGTTGTATTATGTGCATGTCGTACATGTTGTGTTGTGTGCATGCAGTACTATGTATGTGCATTTTATAGTCATGGTATTGTCACATGTGCATTCCTTGTGTTGTACATTGTGTAGTACATGTATTTTGTTGTGTTGTATGCTAGGTGTAGGTAGATATATTGTGTGGCATTGTACATTGTGTATAGATGTATGAGATGTGTTGTATATCAAGTGTATGTGTATGCATTTGGTGGTGTCGCATGTTGTGTGTGGATCTATGTCTTGTGATGTGAAATGTTTACGTATATGAGTTGTGTTTTGTCATACACCGGATGTAGGAGTATGTATTGTGTTGCATCATACACCGGATGTACGGGTATGTATTTTGTTTTGTTGTACACTAGGTGTACGTGTATGTGTTGTATGCCAGGTGTATATGCATGTATTGCATGGTGTGGTATGCCATGTGTGGTTGTATGTGTGGGATGTACACTAGGTATGTGTGCACATAGTTGAGGAGAAGGTACTCGGTGTTTATCAGGTGTGGAAACCAATCCAAAGTGCGTACGAAATAAGGACAAAGGTGGAAGCCAAGGATTGATTAAAGGATAAGTATCAATATGTTATTCAGTCTTACGATGCATGTGATTTATGATTCTAGTCTATTATGATTACATGTGATCTATGATTCTGGTTTATGATGGTTATGTGTGATTTATGATTTTGATCTATGATGGTTGTGTTTTGAGCTAACCTGATGTGATATGTTTATACATGATGATTTGATCAAAGATGCTAGTTGGACTTGTGACAGAAAGCGAACAGAATTGCAAATGTACCTTATTGACGAGCTACCAATGAGGGATGATTCAAGGTTATTTCAATTTATTTTGCATCTAAAGGAAACTATGTGCTTGGAACAAGAATGCATGAACATTCTTGGTTGTGTGGCCAAAATAGAATGCAAGAATTAGCAACAACAATGAAGGAAATTGGAACATGTAGCAATATTTTGGTAAAGCACTTCAGGAGCAAGGCCATTGTTGGACACTTGTACCCAATAGTGTCTATTGATTTACATGAGATGTTATGACTAGTATGATGGTTGTATGGCAAGGATATGCCTTGGTTTTTGTATCTTCCAATGTGAGGAAGACTTGCCAAGGGATGGACTGCTCGATATGGGGTATCAAGAACTTGGAAGGTGAGTGACTGCACAAAAGGGGTTGACCGAATTTCTTGAGGGAGTGTGTAGTAGAGAAAGGAAGACCAGGGATGAATTTTTTTTTTTTCATTAGCATTGCCATATGGAATCAGATGCACATTAGGGGCACACCCTGGAAAAATGAGCCGGTAATTACTCATTGAGTGGACAAGTGGTGCGGGATTGTAGCACTAGACATTGGATGCAGATTTGACTTTGCAGTGGATTCTGGTCTTCCTGAGAAGGAGGTGAATCCTGGTATTACTTTGAGGGTGGAGGTTTTAGCCTCTGGATTCCCTTGTTGTGGATGCAAACATGGTATCCTTTTATTTTTTGGTTGAGAAAATGTGCAAATGTGTACATGTGTGTATTATTGTAAATATTGTAACAAGCTAGTTTATAAAGATCCACAGACAGTATGGTTATTTTCTAGTTGAATTAAATGTGTATGTGTATATGTGGTTAATGTAAATACTGTAATGAGTTGTGTTATAAAGCTCCAGTAAACGGTTTGTTTTTCATGTTTCAAAAGTGGTCATTATAAATATTGCAATGAGCTGCGTTATAAATCTCCATGGGTAGTATGTTTTTTTAGCAGTCGTGTTGTTTATATGTATCAATGAACATTAAGGACAGTGTTCCCCCAAGGGGGAGGGTTTTGAAACATCCCTGTTTAAAAACCCATGTAAAAATATATAAGTCCACGGCGATGGGACTCGTAATTCAAGATGAATGGTGGGGGAAACATCCTAATGGGTGTTGATTCAGTTTATTATGGATTAGGAAATTGGCAAAGGAAATGGCTAAGGCTTTGAAAAGCCAAAATGGAATTTTTGGCACCTTTATTTATGAAAGTAAAGAAAATTAGGAGAAAGGGAAGGTGAAAGGTCACAGGTTGCATGTGAGGAGGAAATTGAAAGAAAATAATGGAAATGAATAAAATAGAGACTTCGTTGATAAAAAGTCTTTTAAGGATCAGTTGGCAAGCTCTTAGTCAATGTAAGCTCTTGACTCAGTCTTGGTTAGTGTAACCGTTTGTCAGTGCAGTTTTGGATCTCTCACATTACACTCTCTCTCTCTCATACTCTTGGGGACATAGATTTTTCTTGGAGCACTCTTGATGGGTGTGGCATACTTGGATTCTTGGAGAAAGAAGGCAAAGGAAGAGTAGGAAAGCACAAGAGGGCATCAAGATCAATAGCTACATCATATTTTATTGCAGGTACCAAGTTGCATGTATGCTTCCTTCACTAGTTTTGGCATGAATCACATATACATGTGGATTCTTGGTCATGATCTTTCATTGGAATGGATGATTATCTAGATTTATGGTGGATTACCTAGCCTGGCCATTTTTGGGATAGCCATGGTGATTGTGGGTTTATTTTCATTGTTGTTTTTTTGGTTGGTTCTCGTGTTTCTTTAGCTTGGTTTGATTTATTAGTCTCATAGCGTTGGTTGGAAAAAGGCTCTGGAGCCCTAGAACAACTTGGGTTGAGTTACTATTCTCGTAGCCTTGGTTGGGGAAACACTCTAAAGCCCTTGGTGGGTTGATTTACTAGTCCTAGAGCCTTAGTTGGAAAAATGCTATGGAGCCCAATAAAATTTATTGGTTGAGTTATAATTCCTTGAGCCTTGGTTGGACAAATGCTATGGAGCCCTAGAAGGCTTGGATAGAAATTGATCTAATGATGGTTTTGTGATGTCCAACCGTGAGTTGGAATTAGTGTTTTATGGGTTGAGGTGGATGGCCTCTAGAAGCCCTGGATGCATTTTGATTTATGTGTTCTATGAGATCCCACATTCATGCTTGGAATATGGCACGGGGGTGAATGGCTGAAGAGAGATTTGGCTCAGCCATTCTATAGTTGGGTGGAATGCGGAAGTCCCATCCCAGGTTTGGATTTTGCATCATTAATGAAAGGTTATTTATTCTTGTATTTCTATGAGTATTATACTAGATTATATGTGATTTCATGGGTATTTATATCCCTATTATGTTCATTATGTATGTGTTTTATGGCAGTAGCTATGTATGGTACTCATCGTATTTTTACGTGTATATGAATGAACAATGTATCTATGGTTTAATGGATGGAATGGTAGTTAATATGTTGATGCATCAATCCTTCATGATGACTCTTAAATAAGTGTGAGACCCCTATACTCATATATGTTATTTGCACCTATAGTTTAAATATTCATGATATGTTTAACAAAATTCATGCCATGGCTAATAGGGGTCTAGTCAAGGTTGTAAACAAATATTTGATTTGGTAGTAGAATTTCAATGTTATTTTACTATTTTTAAGATATCACGAAATTCTAGGCAATGGCCTGGGCTCTGGGCCTGAAAAGTGGCTCAAATCTTGGGGACATTGGCATAACACTGGAAAATTGGGTCTCTGGATGTTGGAAGGAAATCCTATGAGATCGACTTTGGGTTTATGGATGTTGTCATGCCAATAGCATGAGAGTGACTAAGGTTTAAGTTGTCCAAAATATCAGTGGGACCTAAATGAAAGTTGTTGGAAGTGTTGGATTAGGTTCTAAGGGTCCTAAAGTTGATGTTGAATATATGTATGGCGTGTTTCCATCAATTCCGCTTCCTTAACATGACTTAGGAGGTTGAATCATGGAATAGTGGCCTCTTGTCGCATGTTTACCCCGACTGGTTGGTTTCTTGGGTAGATGTGGGAAGAGGGTTTTACATTCGAGTTGGGAAATCCATTTGTCTCCTAATTGACCATACCTCATTGAAATCCTTTAGTTGGTTTGGGTATTAGTTTTTAGTTAAATGCTGCCAAGTCAGAATTTCATGTCGCCAATATGTTTAAGAGAAGTCCAACCTCAATCAAAATTAATTTTCTACTCATATTATTAAATCACGTTGACCATCCTTGAGTCAATCCTTGATTAGTCCAAACTGTTGTTCTTCAAAACTTGGCATGAGTTTCGTGTCATAGGCCCTCCTGCGACAAGTTTCTTCCTATCAACTTCAGCGCATTATCTAGGAAGTTGATCTAGAAACTTTCAGTACCTTGGAGCCTGCATGCCTTAATGGTAGTTTTCTCACCTTCAATGATGGGTTCTCATCATTTGACCTTCGATCGAATGATTCTATGAGTGTTAGACTTCAGCACATCTATTCACACTTCATAGATTGTACTGGAAGTACCTTGAGAACCATTGTCATTATTGGTGGTTTCTCTCGCACTTATTAATGGTTCACATCATTGACCTGTAATCTAGTGACTTCTACCATGTTCGACTATGAGACATTCACTCGCATGGTTAGGTTCATACTATTGATTGAGAGATGGATATCAAGACCCTAGATCTAGTTTCGTTCATCTAGGTTGTGTGGAGTTATTAAATATTCATGATTGTAAACATAGATCCATCGATGATTGTGTCCATACTATGTCATTTATTGGCATGGATATTCAAATGTATTTTCGTGTTGGTTCTTTGAGACATTTATGTTATGATTATTAGAATGCCTACCTCAACAACGATTATATATTTCATTGTAACATTTGATTGATTTTTTTAGGTCTCTAACTACAGTGTCTAACCCGAACCTTGTCATGATAAAGCGTTATAGTCATCAAACATTTTTTCTGACTTTGCACTTTAGGGGGTAATCTGTTACATGTCATTTTGTCACATTAGGAAAATGACCATCAGTTTGGATGTTTCGCTATCCATCAAAGTGTTCCAAAGCATCCCCCTACAAGGTTAAAACCTAAACAATCCTGAAGAGAATGAAATTCCTAGATATCAACGCTCAAAAACCTATTTTTGACTTCTTGCATGATTCCCTAGTCCATATTTGCACATATGCAGAAGAGACCATTAGAAACTATGCAAAATTGCACTATGTATGACACTATGTCATGTGCACATGACTTAAGGCAACTAAAAAATAAAAATTAAATTCTAGAAGTTTTGTTAGTCAAATCTTTCCAAACTAACAGCTTCAAATGGATGCATATTCAAATCTGATACCTCTCATCATGGAGCTACTTCCCTCTCTTTATGGATCCCCTATCCCACCATTTATGGATCTCATCCCTTAGGAAATGGATCCCAACCCTCCTCCTCTTGGCTTATAAATCAAAAAAATTCCAAAGGATTAAGGAGGACTATTGAAGGTAGGCTTATGTGGAAAAAATAATGCTACGAGGCTTTTCATCCAAGGAGAGGGTTAGATATTGTGAGAAGAGGCTTGTAACATCAAGGCTTTGAGGTTGTAAGTTTTTTCTCCATTTTATTTAATAAAAATAAGATGTTCTTTCCTAATTATGTCTTTTTTGGTATCATTTGTGGATTCCTTGAACAGTCACATGGGTTATGATTGGTTATTGATTCAATTTATGATATATGATGAGTTAATTAGTTCATTTATCTTTCATTCTATATACTAGATTCTTTGATCCTTTGTGTGTTTATTCCTATGCAGATCTCCTTTGAAACATCATGGAGAAGATCTCGGAAACGTTGGAATGGTCTCTAAACCATCAAGAGAAAGATAACTATCGAAGGCATGGAAAGGGACTTCAACAAGAATTTTGATTAAACGGTAAGTGATCTCTCTCATATTGTTCGTTTCAATTAATCGTAAGCTAAGGAAAGGTAGCAGTTATTTTCTTGTTTGTTAGTAGATTTATTTGAGTTCTAGGGAGATCCATCTTATTCGCAAGAGGGATTATTCCACCTAAAAATAGGCCATCGGATGCCCTTGTTGGGTGAGAATGGAACCAATGGTGTAGTCAAAGGTATTTGTCTCAATTTCAAATGGTTGTTACAGGTCTAGCAATGTGAATACTAGTGCAAAGAAAAGGTGGTACTTGAACTCAACGAATACCTTATGTTGGGACTCAGACTAGAAAAACTTTCTTTCACTCTGCCCTTAGTAATTTGACTCAACGGACAAGTGATAAGAGATAATCCCAACATAAACCTTCGATAGAAATTGGCAAGCCCTAAAAAATTGTGAAGCTCTTTTAGAGTGGTTGAGGCTAGCCAATCCCAAATAACTTGGATCTTAGCTAGATCCACATGCAAACCTTGTTCATCAATGATGTAACCTAGATATTGTACCTGGTTCATGCCAAAGATGTATTTCTCCAAGTTGTCACATAGTTTGTGTCATCGTGGGGTTTGAAGGACCTATTGAATATGTTGCAAGTGCTCTTCCCAAATCTTGTTGAAGATGAGGATGTCATCCAGATATACAACCATGAATGAATTGGTCAAGGGCCGCAAGATGTCATCCATTAGCCTCATAAAAGTTGCAGGGGAATTTTTCAACATGAAGGGCATCACTAACCACTCAAAAAGGCCCTCCTTGGATTTGAAGGTGATTTTCCATACATCTGTTGGTTATATTGGAACCTAGTGATAGTTAAAATTTAAATCAATCTTGCTAAAGTACTTATCCCCTTTAAGTTGGTCAAGAAGGTCATCAATCTATGGGATTGGATACATGTTCCTGATAGTGATTTTATTCAGTGATCGATAATCAATGTAGAGTCTTTAGGTCCCATCCTTATTCTGTACAAGTACAATTAGGCTCCCACAATATGGGGAACTTGGTTGGATGTTCCCTTTTTGTAACAACCCCTAGTTCTACCACTTGCTTTCTTCATTTTATAGAAGATATTGGTAGTATATCGACTCATTGGGTAGAGGTTCTTTGAGAGTTAGATCAATCAAATGCTTAACCTAGAAGTTCATAGTTACCCTTGTGGGTGTCGAGAAGATGTCCCTGTATTCTTCCATGACTTAATCCATTTTATTCTTCCACGTGGAGGAATTGTTCCTATGGGACATGGATGTTTCCATAATCTTCCCCTTACTTTTAGCGTGAATTAGAAAGAAAACAAATTTCCCAGTCTCGAAGATGATCTTACTGCATTGCTTTGCAGAGATCAAATAAATGGTGGTAGGTGGGTCTACCTTTGGTCTCCTATATAGATTACTACCCAAAGTAATAATAACCATGTGAGGCTTGGATTCATACATAACATGATGCTTCTACAAGTACATTTGACCTAATAATACATCACAAACTTCAAGGGGAGCAACATCACACAGTACCTTCTCAGTGAAGGGCTTGATGTTGTAGGGTAGGAAGCACTGCTGGCTGACGCAGAGATCTTACCCTTGGTGGAGCCACCCAATGGTATACGATTATGGGTGTGGTGTTGTCTATAGGCCCATTTGCTTCATGACCTCAATTGATATGAGGTTCTTTTGACTACTACTATCGACAATGAACTACAACAGTGAACCCTTCACCCACATCTATGAGTGGAATAGATGCTCATCTTCCTCTGAATCTTTGGGATCAATATTCTTGACCTTGGTGGTGGAAACAGTGGCACTAGGTTTTGTATCAATAATCTACATCCCCTTGTTGGTCTCTGGCTTAGAGCTGAAACATGCATCTAACTTTGAATCTTTTAACTCAGCCACCGGTGACTACTTAGCATGACACTCATTTTTATTGTGGGTGGGGCTCTTGTGGAATTCACACCACTTTCTAGTGTCCTTATTTGCCTTCATGGTGTTATTATTTTCTTGTGGCTTCGATGGGTTGTCATGGGTCATTCCACCTTGGCTTTGTCCTTTGTTTTTTGGTTTGGAGTGCCTTTTCCATACTTCATATTTGCAGATCCAAAGTCCCATTTATTCTATTTAAACTTTTGCTCAATCTTGATAGCATATTGGTACATTGTACTAAGGGAAGAGATGTCCATCAAATCCATTTACTCTTGGATGTGTTTTTGCAGACAGCCACGGTACTTGAGTATCAAATGTCGCTCAGAATCCTTGATACCCAACTTCATGCATAGGGTATGGAAAAGATTTGTGAACTCCAACACATCTTGGTCCCTTCCCTGCAGTAATGAAGTCCAATTTATGTACTTATCTTCATAGCTTTTGACAGGGTAATATTTTTCATTGATGGCATCTTAGGAAAGAATTCTAAGAGGGTGTGGCTAAAAATAGTTAGGGTTTATCCTTGTCCCTTTTCTCACAATAAGTTTCCCACCAATCCTTGACATGGGGTGTGGCATTTAGGAGTGCAAAAGCAATATTTGCCCTATCGGAAAAATTATGGACCAAAAAATACCCCTCCAACATATTTAACCATATATTCAGGGCTCTATCTCTTATTGGCCTTCAAATATAGGGATCTCAAAGTTAACTTGTACTATGAAGAGAGTGGTGCCTCCGAAGTGACTATTGGATGAAGATACTTCACTCGTTCATACCCACCAAAGGATCTGGGAAAAATTGTCCATCATCTCGTTCCTTTGTTGCTTGAGGGCTTCTTCAATAAATATTTTTAAAGGATCTCCTACTCCCTCATCTTTCTTTCTTTTGCCATGGGAGGTCGTCAGTTTCGGTGAGGCCAGTCTTGTAAGGGTTCAACAAGTTTGCTCATTTTCCAAAAAAATGTCATTTAGGTCCCCAAAACGGTGCCCGCAATCCAGGACCCAAAAAACTGACAAAAATAGTATTTTTTTTCTAGAAGTTAGGAAACTGAAAAGAAATAGTGTTGGGGGTCCAAGTGGAATAGGCAGGTGGCCACCAATATCCCCCTAGATCACTCGTGAGATTCACCTATTAAAGCACATATATACTATAACACCTAAGGTTTTGATCCCCATTTCAATAATGAATATTTGTGCATGATGAAAGGTCAAAGAATCTAGATATCTAATGGTTTCAAATATTATTAACAAAATACATTACTAACTACAGAAAAATAAGAAAAAAAATGATACCATGAGAGGAGAGTAGCTACAAAGACTAAAATGTTTTATTATATTTCATTATACCCATATTTGTGTTAGTTGAGAAAAAATTGTGTATGTGAGCTTCTTGGGGAAGGCATGTGTCATTTGGTTTACCTTTTTGGTGGTTTTGGGGGTTTCTCATTCATTTTTGGTGTTCTTTCTTCTTGGAGAGAAACAAGATTTATATTGCTAAGAGCCATTTTTGGTGGTTTTGTGAGTTAGTACTTGTTGTTCTAGCATAAGAAGATGCATGAGTGCATGTATTCATTGGCATTGTTTGTGAATATGTCCACGGCTAAGAGTATTTGGAGCTTCTGTAATTGAGATTTCCTAACTAGTATAAATAAAACCATAGAGGGAAATGGAATAGCCATAGGGACTACATTGCAAAGGGATTCCTTTTCTTAGATTCTGTAGGTTGAAGCTAAAGGGAAAGAAAACTAGAATTTGAGATTATTGTAGGACTAGTGGAGTAATTTTGATAATAATGAATGTTGTGTGACTATGTGAACAAAGTAAGCTTGTGATATAATTGTCTATCAACAATAGAGTTGATCTAAGCACCCATACTTGTGGCATCATAACCTTACCTCGAGGGTGGCCTATTGTAGATAGTGAATGTGCATTAGATCATATAGTTGGATGGAACATCTGACATCTAAGGAATTTTTTAAGGGAAAAAATTCGCTAATTAGCTATTTTTTGGACATTTTCTGAAAATAAATAAATCGTTAATACATATACATTATACATATATATATATTATATATATTATATATATATATATAATATATATATATATATATATATATATATATTATATATTATATATATATATATATATATATTATATATATATATATATATATATATATTATATATATATAGATAGATATATATATATATATATATATATAATTGTATTCAACAAAATTTAGATGTTTCAATAGTAAATTACCATGTTTTTTATTGAATATCCTCCTAGAAATATATATGTTTGATTTTTAAAAACTAGAATAGTTGCCATAAAAACTATACATAAGTATAATATTTGAAAAAAAATACCCCACTGAGATCTACAATTAATTGGTGAAATATTTAAAAGATAATTCTTTCTATATTAATATTTGTATATTTATGTTTTTATTGTGTACTCATTAGGTAATTACTTCTTATGGTTAGCTCAATCAGTTGAGTCCCCGTTATTAAAGCACCTTATTATTGAGAGGTCACAGTTCAATTCTCTTGACACTCTCAGGGTCAAGCGCCATGGTTGAGTTGGCAGGAAGTGATCCCTTCGGGTGGAACTTATTGGTACAAATAATTCATGGATGTAGCGGTCACTGATCTCCATGACCCATGAACCACATAGAAAAAATAATAATAATAATTACTTCATTAATGTTTTGTATGCTAATGAGTTATTATTATATTGCATTTAATATGCTAGCATTATGTCATAGTTATTTATGTTTTGTGGTTATTGTTTAAGCATGTGTGTGTCATGTAGCATGTCTTTATTTTCTTGATTTTAAAGAATGGTATCAAAGATAGAAATTCACCAAGAAGTGGGGTTATTTGAGGATACCCGAGCATAGGGGTATGTCACATATACTCTTCTATCAATCTTCCCAAAAGCCCCACCCTAAAATGTCTTGCAATACCCATCTGAAATTATAATAGATCCTGGGTATTTTATAACTGTTGGATTTTTTAATGAAGATAAAAGAGACTAACATTGAGAGGAAATATTATGGGGAACAAGAAAGACTGACCCCATTTTTATATAGGTCGCACTCCTCTTTCAATGTATGGAAGATATCATATATGTCTTCTTGTGAATGCAATGGGTGAATGCTAAATAGAAAACCACAACAAGTCTTCCAATAAGGCTCTCATAAAAGATTTCGTTTTTTCTTTTTCCTAAGAAAAGAAACCCATAATTTTATTTATTCAAATAGGGAAACAAAGTTACATTTTGCATATGTTGAACACATTCAAGCAATATGCCATATGGTTGGTGAGAAATAAGCACCGAGCAAGAAACCCACACCACAAAAAGCAAACAAAGGAGATAAAAAAAACCCCAACAAATTACAAGAGATCTCAAATTAATTAATATATGGCACAAGCCACCATGTGAGCTCATAGGAAATGCCTAGAACCAGGCCTACACACAAACTAAAAGGGCAACCAAGCCTAACGAAACCCCATAGAAATAAATCCCAAGACCCATCAGTGAATACCTAAGGGCATACCATAGGATGAACCCTAAGAAATGCAATGGAGAGATTATGATGGCCTCAAAACCCAAACAAAAACATCGGCATCCCAAAATATTCATCGACAAATGAAGGTGAAACCGCACCTACAAATGAAGCACCAAATAAATAAAGAAACAAGGTCATAGGACCAAAGAAAACCATGACACCCACACAACTAGTGACCCCTAAAGCACCAACAGATGGAGCTAAGAAAATAGTGACAGCGATATAAACATGCAGTAGTATATTCTCGACAAACCAGCTAAGATGGAGACCCCACGATGCCCAACATGCACCACCCACCATTATGAGAACCATGAACTAAAAACCACAAAGTCTCCAGCGGATTATACATCGCGACAAAACATAAAGGGGAGGCACAAACTAGGGCAAGGGCAGCAAGTGCCCTACCATCCCACCCACCCCTCATAAGATATTTCTTATTAAGCATATAAATAATAAATAAATAAGAATGCAAAGAAATTCCATGCACTAGCTTTTCCTTCAACAAATATTTTGCAATCCTTTTAAATAATGTGAATCAAAAATTATCTATGAATTTTCAAGATGAAAGAAAAATAAAAGTGGGCAGGTCATCAAATAACTTTAAAATATTGTTACATTAATATCAAACGAGGTTGTAAAGCATCATGTGAACAAAAATCCATTAGTACATCATCATATAAATCCATAAATGAAAGATAACATTTGAATCGTTCTTTGTGAGGAAAATTAATAAAATCTCGATGTGACAAGTTCAACAATGTTTAAGACTATTAGATAATCCATGATTAAACTACATTCACTTTTTATGACTTAGGTATTTTAATGCCCTAGACCTAAAATTTCATGAAAGCTTCCAAAATAATGGACAAAACATAATCATTCCCAGATTAATATTGTTTCTCGGCATACATAGAATAATCTATTGGAAAGAAATATGAGAAGAAAATTTAAAAAGGAAAGTCAAGTTGGTTGATTCACAAAACTCTTTGAAAGACAAAAAACACCTTCAGCAAAAACCCAACAGAGTAAGACTTTAGCATTAAAAACTTAGGAGCCAAAAGGTTAGATCCTTTCACCTTCATCCTCTCTAATTCAATGTGCTTGCATCTTATTTATATTCTTCTCTTTGTCTTCACAACTGCTTTATGGTTAGGTTTTTCACATTTGTTTTAATTGAATAAAGATCCATTTTTGGAAATATTCAATTAGGAATTTTTTTCTACAAGTTGGGTCCTACTTCGATATCCCAAATTACTTTTTTATAGATAATTTTTAAGATAAAATTGGTGAGACACTGAGAATTCAAGTTACATCCTTCAAAATTTCATAACTCGACTATCATTGATTTGTACAAGATGACTCAACATCTGTTGAGCTACTCCACATAATTATTGCTTTTATAACTCCACTCTACTCATCCCACATGCATTATGGGAGAGTATAAACAATGATTTATAGAAAAATGACTCCTCATATTACTTTTGTGTGAAGTAGAAAGAATCGCAGGACCTTGTGTAGCTCACACATGCTTTAGTTTTTGGGTTCCATGACATTGCACTATCATCATGTTGATTCATTACTTAGTCATTTATGTCCAATCACTGCCTTCTAAGTGTCACTCCATGATATGTCCAATTGGTTTCCATGTGTCATAAAGATATATGACAAAGCTACTTAGGAGAGAAATGATATGAGAAATATTATACAGCCTTCAAAAGTCCATGACGCAGCCCATTAGGGGAATTTTGAGGTCTAAAATGGGCCTCCTAAGAAAAATGTACAACCAAAATAAACTTTATAAGAACCAATAAGATTCAAGATGATGATGTCAACCATGGGGGATGATTCACCATTTTTGGAGTAAATTTAAAGTACAAAGATTAAAAAAAAAACTAATTTTTCAACTTGTATTTTCAACTTATCTCCCTAAGTTTTTACTCAAATTTTCAATGGGAGTACTCGTTGTATGCAAAATTTAATTCCTTGTAATGTTCCTTTTTCTGGTGTTCCTCACAACATGGTTAGGATGGACTTTTAGCGCTGGGGAAAACAGGTCACAGGTGCAAGTTTACTTCATCAGCAGACCTAGGGGCTTCATGAGGTGTTTCATGGGGTTTTGAGGAGTTTTTATGAGGTTTGATGGCATCTGCTTGGCATATTCCATCATTCACACAATTTTCCTTTCATTCCATTGCATTCCAACAACTTTCAAATTTAAACTGGGTTATTAATGGACTTGACTCAAATAATTATGCTTAAGGTGGCATTTTAGGAGGAATACTTGGCAGAACACCTTAGTGTAATAGCTCATTGGAACTGGAACGAGAAGATCTATAGGATGAGATGGATAGAAGTGATTTTCAGAGACTTGAGGAGGCATGGTGGCCAATTTATCATTTTCCCACATTAAAAAGAATATTTTAATTAAGGGAAATGTGCTAAATGATTAAAATAATAATAAAATAGGAGCTTCTAGAGGTGTCCATCAAATTTATAAAAAGAGGAGGAGGAGGCCATTAGAGGACATCTTCGATTCGATATGTCTTCTTGTATGAGAGGTTGGGAACCCGATTCTCTAATTCCTTGGTAGCCCTAGGATGGAAATCCTCGAGTGATTAGTGAGATTGGGCGAGTACCCATCTCCCCTTGGTGAATTCATCCAGAATTCACAATAGAGCTTAGTAGTGGCAGTTCAATTCAATTTTGGTGGAGGGCCCATGCAGCATTGGAGAAAATCCTTGAGGCCACTTCTATCTCATCTATGTCATCTATTTTATTATTTCAAAATGTAAAACCCCAGTTATACATTATAATAAAAGCTTAGATTATTTCTGCTCATTGTATGATTGAATTACATGCATTCTCCTGTTTTATTTTACATGGAAATATTCTATTAATCGGATAGTAATTTTATGGTGAAATTTTTGGTTGAGTTAAATTTCTGCGAAATAAGTCAAATGTCTCATTTGGGATATTACATCCTCATCCAAGGAGTACCCATGTTGCATACTTTCGATGGACCCTACTACACAAAAATTGAGAAATACATGAAAAAACATGATCGCAATCAAATTTTTCATATATTTCTCATTGTTCATGTTGCAGTGTCCATCGAAAGTATGAAAAATGGGTACTCCTTGGATGAGGAATCAAATTCTACATCTAATGAGTGTTTCTGCTCAAAATTTGAGTAAACCCATAAGGAGATAAGTTTAAAATATGAGTTGAAAAAATAGTTGTCTTTTTTCCCTCAAATTTGATGATGTAATCTAATATTATTTTATTATTTCCACTATTGTTTTGTAATTTCCATAGGAGGCCCATTTTAGGCCTCAAAATTCCCCTAATGATCATTTATATGTACAATATGACTTAGTAATTGTGATCTGCTCCACATAAATAATTTTTTTTATAACTCTATCCTACTCATACCACATGCAATATGGGAGAGTATAAATAATGATTTATAGAAAAATGGTGCACTATATTACTTGTGTGTGAAGTAAAAAGAGTTACAGGACCTTTTGTAGCTCACACACGATTTAGTTTTTGGTTTCCATGTCATTGCACAATCATTAAGTTGAGTCATTTCTTAGTAGTTTGTGCGCAATTACTACCTTCCAAGTGTCACTCTACGATATGCCCAATTGGTTTCCATGTGTCATAAAGATATATGCCAAAGCTACTTAGGATAGAAATGTAATGAGAAATATTAACAATGTGAGGGTGAGGTGCAGGAACTTGGAAAATAAGCTAAGTGGCTAAGTGTGAAAACTAAAAGTAAATAAGAGTAAAATTGGGTATGTATTAGTAAAAAGTTAAGCAGCTAAGTGTGAAAAATAGAAGTAAATAAGCGTAAAATTGGCTATGTATTAGTAAAAAGGTGTATGGATAAAAAGACTAAGTATTAAAATAATATATGAAAACTATGCAAAGAAAAGGGTTAGTGTGGAAGTTAGGCTTGTGCGGAGGTTGTGGTATGGTATGGTTAAGAATGGCATATAATAAATGGAGATGTGTAGAGAAAGCAATGTGAATGCAATGTTGGAAATAATACTGAGAGGGGGGGGGGGGGGGGGGGGGGGTGAATCAGTATTAGCAAGTCAATACTTTTTCATTTCCATAATCATATTTATATAAACTACTTCAGTTAATGAAACTCGCGTGTATATGCAACTATGTTTAAGGCAACTAGCATATATCCTGCAAACTTATGATTCAGTTAATTCATCATATGTTGATCTTTAGTCAGTGCATCAGAACCATATAAATAGTAACCAAGTGCAGTAAAAACAGAACAGACAATCAAACACATGAACATAAGATATAAGGTGGAAACCCAATGTGGGTGAAAACCACCTACTACAATCGTCTCTATCTTCTTTTAATAAGAAACTTTTTTTACAATTTTTGTACTGGTGTAGTCTTATACCAGTATGTAGGCTTCTACCTGTAGAAGGCTACAACCTTCTCTCATTCTCCAGCTTCTCCTGGAAGCGAGCTACTACCCCCTAGCTCTTGTACTAGTTGATAAGTTTACTAGTACGTAGGTGTTAGCCTACAAAAGGCTACAACCTTATCTTTTCTTCTAGGGACCACGTTTCATAAATTTTCAGACTGGATCCATCAATAACATCATTCAATCATCAAATATATCTGCATCAACCAATCGCCTTTGCACCAACCACAAGTGAATCAATCAAACACTTTAACAACCCTTCAGTTTGATCTTTCAGAATGTTGTAACCAAAATATAATAACCAGAATACAATAACCAAAACCCAAGCCGAACCCAGAACACTACAATAGCAAACATAAGTAGCTAAAACATATTTTATGAGGTATACGCTACCTCCATGTGTCGAACCTGCCTACATACGCTCTTTTCTCACGGAAAACCTGCGTACAGATCTGCAAATCAAATTTAAGATGTATACGTTGTTTTGATATTTCGAACCAGCGTATATACCCACCTTTTCTAAAGTGAACCTATGTACAGATCTATAAATGATGATTTAAACATTACAACAATTCTAGACTTCAGTTATACCTAGATCATCATATTTATAGACTACAACATGTGCCAGTTATTCAGATAAACGATCAAACCACGTAAAGATACGATACTTCAAGCCTTAATATCTTGACCCATCATTAGATCTTATACTTCATCAAGTGCTAAGGTTCATCCTTGGTTCAGATCTAGCTATGCACCATAACCCAATAACCTGTATACTAGATCTTTCTCTTCATCAGATATTCAATACTTGAGTGTCTTTGCCTAATAATCTTCTCCTCCTTTTATATTCGTAGGCCTTACTTAATACCATGGACCAAAACCACTTAGGACCAATACCTTGGACCAAATACCTTGGAGCATATATCTTGGACCAATACCATGGATCAAAATACCATGGACCAAAACACCATGGACCAAATACCTTGGACCAAAACTTAGTTTTCCAAGATATACACGCCTTTCATTATGTGAAAGTGCATGTCTACGTATACACTCCTTTTGGTTTGTTAACCCATGTGTATACACTACTTTGTCAAGGTGAGCCTGTGTATACCACTCTTTCCTCATTCTGTGAAGTCTGACCTATAACTCTGTGTTGTTAACCTATTGAACTGTGATCTGTCATCTAAGTGAGTTGCCATCAAGGACAACACCTATGTCATAGTGCCAAATCTGTGTCATAATGCCAACAATCTCCCTCTTTGGACTTGATGGCAACCCCAAATCACTCTCCCCTTTATCATCAAGGGCAAAGGGTTATGCTCCCCCTGAGTACATGCTAAAATCTCTAATATGCTGAAGTGTGTTGATTGAGCTCCATGATTGAGTCTATGCTCCCCCTAAATATAAGTAAGCTCCCCCTGAAAAGAAGCACATGATACATACATCATAAATGACCTTCCTATCACCAATGATTCATACATACATCCATCTCCCAACCAAGTGGAGATATACTAAGTTTGACTCATCCACCCAACCAAGTGAGGATATACCAATTGTTTATACATGTCAAAATAGTAACATTACATCATCCATCCCATTCATAATGGGGTAACAAAATGGGTTGTTTCATGACCTTTACTTTTAAAATATATACATGACATATATAACAAAGACCAAATATTTGCAACAAGACCATGATAGCCATCAGTAACTATCATCAGCAGCATCTGTCAATCAGCATCTCGACCAGCAACCATGTTCTCCACCTGAATCTGTGCCACCTGAATCAAAAAACAACCGTGTGAATCTATACCAAGATCTTCTAAGATAATGCTAACAATGCATTATTAGAAGTATATGCTCCCCCTGAACCTGTGCCTAGATGATCACTATCAGATCTGATCATTTCATATAGTAGAAGAGTTATCAAGGCATCATCATTAATCAGATATACATCAAGTTATCAATAACTTATGAGAGCCAACATATTTCAACATGTCATCTACAGACTATAACCATCATAAAGTAGAGCAAATAATTCACTTAACCATATCATACCCCTTTCATCCTAAGTCTAGCCCACTCCTTTTCCTCAAACCAACATATATGCGACTGCATCCACAAAAACCAGTGTATGTACGCGACTATGCGTCATGAAACTCATGTATAACCACCTTTCTCTAAAACAGATAAGTTTTAATAGTAGGATGATGCATCAACTACTCCCATCTTCTATATGAGATATTCAAATGTCTCTCTGGGCAGTGGTTTGGTGAATATATCAACAACCTGTTCTTTGGAGGGAACATACTCCAATTTGACCTTTTTTTCAAGCACTTGTTCATGTCGAAATTGATATTTGATGGGTATGTTCTTTGTCTTGGAATGCATGACTGCATTCTTTGAAATACTGATGGCATTTGTATTATCACATAGATTGGAGATGGGTGGAGTAAATGTGATCTAAATGTCTTGCAATGTTTGCATCATCCAAAGGAGTTGTGTGCAGCAAGATGCAACAGAAACATATTCTGCTTCAACTATAGATAACGCAATTGAACTTTGTTTCTTGCTGAACCAAGACACTAGTCTGGAACCCATATAGAATGCACCATCACTAGTGATTTTTCTGTCATCAACGCTTCCTACCCAATCTGCATCTATATATGCATGAAGTGTAAGATCTGTATCTCTAGGATACCATAAATCAAAATTCTGTGTCCCTTGAAGATGTTTGAAAATCCTTTTGACTACCTGAAGGTGTGATTCCTTTGGATTTTCTTGGAATCTTCCAACTATTCATATTGCATGGATGATGTTTGGTCAAGTACCTATTAGATAAAGCAGACTGTTAATCATGGATCTATAGGTTGGTTGATGTACTGCTACTGATTCATCATTTGAGCTGAGACTGCATCCTGTTACCATTGGGGTACATACTGGTTTAGAATCTTCCATGCCATATTTTTTCAAGATCTATTTGAGATATTTGGTTTGCGACAGAAAAATACCATCTTTATTTTGTTGAACTTGTAGACCAAGAAAATATGTATGCTCACCAAGCAGGGACATTTCAAATTCTTCCTACATTATCGAAGCAAAATTTTGACTCATGGCTTCTTCATTGCTACCAAAAATGATATCATCAACTGATGCAGGAGCATCCAGCTCACAGTGACGAGGAAGAAAGACTCCAACCAGGTTCACAAGCGAGAAACTGAATTGTTAAATTCTGTTGGGAATAATTTTTCTTTTACTTTATTTTACAAGTCAGCAACAATTAGATGGCTTTACTTTTCCAGTTTAGGATTACTGTAGTTTCATTATTGATTAGAAGGTAGTTTCTGTAATTAGGAAAAATAACCCTTAACTGTCCTACAAGTCTTGTAATGTTCAAATGATTATGGTTACGAATAGGAACAAAAGTTATGTAACTGTCTTTGTAACAGAAAGAAACAAACTGCAAGCCTTAACTGAAGACAGAGGCTATAAAGCCAAAAATACATGTAAGGGAAAAGTTTAAGTTGAGAAGAGAATAAGTTGAGTAAATTTACTAATAGAGTTGTCAAGCATTCAAAACCAGAGAAGTATTGTCCATCAATATTACCTTCTAAGTTATTTATTGATCTCTCATTCATATTGTTTATCATTTAACAGAACTTTATATTATTGTAAGCTAAGCATACTGTCATGGCTACTGTACAAGTACGAATTAAAGTTGAAATTATAGACAAGCAGAGAAGATCTTAAGTAAATTCCAGGTCAAAAGACAAGCGGTCACGCTTACATACAAGCGCACAGAAATACAGTTAAGGAAGAGCGAATACGTTCAACGCACAGCCACTAAAGACAAGCAAACAAATTGAATGCCCAGCAACGTAACCAAACAACGAGCGAAGACATTACAGGTATCAATTACTATAACCTTCTTTCATCAAAAACGAATTTCATTTATATTTCCCAGAAATAGTAATTCATAGCCAGAACCGATAGGGCCGAGTTCCCTCATATATAGAGAGACCGATACAGTCACGGCAAGTGCAAAATTCAACCAGAAATTACAACCATACAGTCAAGCATAAAACCCTAGGTTAGGGTTTGAATACAGATTGGTAACAGGGTTACGTTGAAGCCACGTTTCAACACAGAGAACTCATCTCAGAATGATAACGGCAAACACTGGACTACATAATGACCAGACAATAAACTAATGGACGAGCCGTCCTTCGAACAATGACCTTTATTCAACAGAGCAGAACAAGTTACAGGCCTACCAACATATACGCAGCCACATGATCTGGAACACAGAGACGTGCACCGTCCAGGTCGCCTGAGAGGACCCGCAAGAAACAAGCGGGAGTGAGCTTGAGCCATAGAAAAGCTCAGAGGGACGAAACCCTCTAAAATCAACATTAAAAACTGATAACGAGAGAAAGAAAAATCCTTACCTGGAGAACGCGAGAGGAGAAGCCACATTTGCAAAATAGAGGACGCCACAGAGAACTGAAGAAAAGAGGAGCAGTTTGGGGTTAGACCCAGAACGAGGAGCGAACACAAATTGAAGCAGGGAGAGACATTTTACCTGTAACAGAGATTGAAGGCTCTTTCCAATTATACCTGTGCTTGTATCCACAGACAAGGCAGCATTAATAGGAGGTGAATAAACAGAGAAACCATTACCAACAGCCAAATTCGGAATAATAGACCAAAAGACCAATATCACATACAGAAATGGGATAGCGAAAGTCAAATGACAGAACGTGTTATCACAAAATCAGTACTGATGGCTGCTAATCAGTTAGACTCTATGTAACTGTTTCAGACCAGACTTTTGGCTAAGGATTTGCCTCCCTAACCTGAGAGGGCTCTCTCAAAATAAACTATTGATTTATCTTTAAGCACAAAGAGGGCTAACTCTTGAAATGAAAATTTACTAAACATGCTGGTTGGACAGACAGCATAACATTTCTTCCATTGGGCTCATGGAGTCAAACATCTTTTCAATAAACTATCAAATACTCATTCATGGAAGTCAAGGCATGTAATGTTTAAACACTCAAAACATTTCTCAAATAACCATCAACTCATGAGTACACACAGGAAGTCTGAGCACTAGGTGAATTCAGAGTGATTGTGTACCTAAAGAGCTGTAAAACATGAAGGACAAGAACCTAAACTAATAAGTATACACAGGAAGTCTGAGCACTAGGTGAATTCAGAGTGATTGTATACTTATAAAGCTGTAAAACATAAAAGATCAAACAGAACCACAAACATCTTGAGCATTTTAACAATGTATGAATCTTGAGAAGAATAAGCAGTGTTTCTATTACTGTAAAAAAATCTTGTACATAGGCCAATAAAAACTCTGTTTTTTGCATAAATATCCAACCCTCATTACATCAGAGTTTCCTCTATATATAGGAAAGCATTCTTAACTACTTTGAGCTTCCTCCTCCAGCATGAGGGGAGCTCGATGACTGACATTAACTATCCTTATCTATCTTAACAGACTCATTAAATCTACTAAGCATTGAACTATAATTATAAAAGAGTTCTAATCAAACTTAAACTCTAACTTTATTCTCCTCGTATCATGATTTCCTTCTAGATCTTCGACAGGTGTCTCCTTTAGTTCTGGCCGTGAAAGCTGAGATAAGGATGCATGAAACCAGACTAGCCTTGGATGTTGAATATGCTGGTGGTTCAGTGATCATAATAACAAAACCCCTGTTTTCTTGGTCCTTGCTTCCCATCATCCTTCGAAAGATAAGCAATGTGTTCCCAGCTCTTTAATACTTCAAAACTGATGAGTGTCATCATCTTTCCAGATATGTTGGAAACCCTGTTGATTGAACAAGTGTACAAGCCCACATCCTCGGATGCATCTTCAGCCAAACCCTAACCACCGGTAATAAAGTACCTTTAATAAATCTATGGTTTAAGACAAAATATTTTACCTTTATGAAGGATGGACACATGTCGTTATTTGAATGGCCCTGATAGTCTTATGTGGTCTCCTTGATGTTCATTAGGTCACTTCTTCAAACTCTACTGACCTCATCCTAAAACCGTTTATTTTTTTCAAAAAACAGCACCTACAGTAGTTTCGTAGCGCGCTACGAAACTGTTGTTCTTTCCAAAAACACAGTCTTTAATGAATGTATCAATAATCTTTGTGACTGTAACAGCTTCTGCTTCTGGCTTCAAAATTCCTAATTTACCTTGATTTTATGTGCCGTGTTTGCATGCCTCAAAAAACCATGAACTTAAGTAGAATAAAACAAAACTTTTGGAGCAGCACCTGACTTTTTAAAATGTGAAATTTTATTTCGCAGCTAACTTATTTAGCTGTGCCTTTAGTTTTGCAACTTCTTTTTCCATGGCTGCTATTTCTGCTACAGCCTTCTCCATCTCAGCCACTTCTTTTTCGGTTGCCTCCCATTGTTCTTTTGAAGATGTAGTCTTTGTTTCTTTGGAAATGGGAACCTTTTTATTCAGATCTTTCTTCTTGATTTCTTTTGTTTTTTCTGTTCTGGGCAGCTGCTTCTCCATTTCTTTTGCTTGTCTTCTTGTATAGGGTTTTTCCTTCATTTTCTCTGCCTCCTTTGCGCAGAGAAACACTACCAGCTTCAACTTCAAATGCAAATTCAAACTTTTTAACGCCGGCTCACTTGCAATCAGGTTCCTTATAGAGAATGAATTTGGGCTCCTCCGCAACTTAACAGTCTTATCATGCAAACGGACCAATTCATGCAACATCAACAAATATCATACCACTACCAGCATTACAGACCATTTGAATGATTTTACGTGCGTGGTTATGAACCTATTGGGGAAATGATGGCTTATACTTGCTTGAAAAAGACGCCATTCTAACAATTAAACGGACGGACATACTGACTCATCCCTCAGACATGACATTCTAAGAATCAGTGCTGTTTAAATCCCTGAATCCGCGATTTCGTAGCGTGGACAGTTATGAGTTGAGAACATGCACTACGAAATGGCTGGTTATTGACATGCTGTGAAGAACTAAAACATCATTGCGCTGCAAAATCAGCCAATGAAATTGCGCTGCAAAAA
>APFE030945690.1:6597-54861 GCA_000404065.3 Pinus taeda | reverse complement strand
TGCTTCAAACATTCTCTTTATTTCTTTTTCAATAAGGGGAAGAAGCATGGGTTTGATTCTTCTAAGTTTCTGTTTGAATGGTTTTTGATTTGGTTTTAAGGGAATGGTATGTTGGATCACTGAGGTGTCATAGGACTTCAAGTCCTCATAACTCCAGGCAAATACATCTTGGAATTCTTTGAACAAATCCACGTATTTCGGTTTTTGATCAGGGAGCAGATTTTTGGACAACTTAATCATTCTAGGCTGCTCTGTTGTTCCTATGTTGTTCTTCTATAGCAGCATTCAGAGGCTCCATTTTTGGCTTTTTGGGCACATCATTGTCATCAAACATGTCTTCTAATGGACTCAGGCCGGCAGGTAGAAAATTACTCTTTAGATCAATAAACTCATCCTCTGCTTTGGCTGTTTCCTCTAAACATATTTGTTTCAGTTGTTCTACTTTTGCATTGTTAAACACAGTTGGGTTAAGGATTTGTTTAGCTGTTGCAGCTGTTATAGTCGGGCGATTTTCTTCTGCTAGCTGTTGTGAGTCATTCATGGCCTCCATGTCAATGTTTGTGTTGGAAAATTCGCCCTCAAGAGTTAGGAAATTGTTAATCTAGGCATCATTTTGAAATACCCACCAATCCTTAACATTGTTAGGGACCGAAGGTCTGTGTTTTATTTCAGTGGTGAAATGGTGATTTGGTTCAAAGGGAAGCTTGCATGTGCTAGCAAAGGTTGCTAGACTGTGGGCATGAATATTATGATCCTCTTGAAATTTTGGCAAGCTTAAATCATTGAAAGAATGAGTATTTCGGGCAGCAACCCTGTAACTCTCATTCTACTGTCATTAGTAACAAAGTTACCTTTCATTTGTGGTATAATCAGTCGGAGTCACCTGGATGGACACTTTTGTAGCTCCTAGGACTTTGAGCAGTTTAAGGCCTAAGAGAAGAGCTTCATACTCTGCCATGTTGTTTGTACATCTGAAATTGAGTCTATAGGCACGGCCTTCTACGTGATTATCATGTGTATTATAAATTCATACTCCTGCCCCTGCTCCTAACTTATTGACAGAACCATCAAACTCTAAATACCATGTGTTTTGTTTTTTGAGGTTTGTATTGAGAGTTTCAGTTTTTTGAGGATTGGGTAGACTTATACTTTCTGTTTCGGGATGTTCTTCTTGCTGTTTGTTGGTTTCCTTGACTGTTGAGACAATTTTATGGGTATTGGCAACCGTTTCCTCATTGATGTATATTTCTTGTTCCAAAGATAACGGCTTATCGTCAGTTGGAGGGCTGGTGTCATCATTAAATAAAATAAAAGAATCCATATCGGAATGGATTGAGTAAATTGGAAAATTTTGGGGCTTTTCCTCACTGCTTACCACATACTTCATTAATGTTTCTCTATACAGTCTCTTTGGTTGCCCAAAGACAGATATAGTGGCATAAGAGAGGTTGAGTTGAAGGGATCCTTGGAGTTTCACTCCCCACGATCTGGATAGGAGCATGCCATACTTTGTGGGAATGTCAGCAACTACTACGTCCATTAGGATTGTCTTGTTGGGGAATTGGACTAGAGACACACAAAGGTCTTTGATCAAGCCTAAACATTTGACCTGACTTGAATCAAAGGAATACAGATCTTTGTACGGTCTTGTGACATCGAGGTTCAACCTTTCCATTACAGCTTTGGGCATAAGGTTATGTGAGGCACCTGAGTCAAACATGGCATTATGCAATATTTTGTCATGTATGTGCAGACTGACATAAAAAGGTGGAACAGGTCCATATGTTGATTTTCCGTTAACTTCTGGACCAAACAGCAGCTTAGGGGTATCGTCTAAAACGTTTACATCATCCCTTACCTCTGGTAGTTGAAGTGACCTTTGAATTTGTTTGCCTATATACATCATGTTTGGCAAGTTCTGAGAGGGGAATGGATATCTTGAGTTTTCCAATCTCTGCTTCTAAACTGAATGGTTTTTCCACTGAGTTCTTGGCGTTGACAGGGGCAGATTTCTCTTTTTCAGGCATACTCTCTATGCTTTCTTTTGGAATGTCAATGTTATGATGAGTGACAGTTTGTGGGCTTTCTGCTTTGGGAGGATTTTTTGGAGTGTTGTTCAGATATTCTTTTGGGGAGGAAGGAGGTAGAGGCCGATCAATAGGAGGTTGTGTGTCTGTTACATCCTCCACAGTTACCTGGTGTGGGCTTGGGACAGAGTTGTCAGCTGGTTGATTTATGGTGCCTTTTCCTTTAATTTTGTTGGGCTGTTTGCTATCTTTTGTTCTGCTAGATGTGAGGACATCAATGGTCCTTGTTCTCAATTTGTATTGTTTGTGTACCTCGTACACAGCAGTATCATAGCCTTGTTTGAAATCGAAAGACTCTCCCGACTTGGTGTGAAATTGATTTACATCAGGGTATTCTCGGTCTTCTTCAATAAGAAATATTTGTTGTTCATTTTCCGAATCTATCAGGTTCATATGAGTCCCATCTGTGGGCTCACTGGATGTGGATGCCTCCGCATAGTTTTCTTGGAAAGGAGGCCTAGTATCATGGTCAGGACTGGCCCTTCCAACGTTTGTGTTTTGAGTTTTTTTTAAGTTCGGGTTCCTTATGGCATTGGGCTGTTGGCCTTCCCATGAAGTTTTCCTCTCAACATTGTCTAATCTGTCTCCCAGCCTGTGGATGCCACCGATAATAGCATCTAGCTTTTGATCGAAGGCTGAGGGTTCTTCTCTCAGTTCTGGCTCTGTTTCTTTTAGCAATTAGATTTGCCTCCACACTAACAACAACATCTTGCATTTCTGCAAGGCTCTGAGGGGCTCTTTCCCTTAACTGATATGCCATCTCAGCATCAAAGCCATCAGGGAATTTGTACAAAGCAAGATCAGGTGGAGGTCTCAAATTTTGTGGTATTGCATTGTAAACATTATTAAACCTCGCACAGTAATCCAAAACCGTTTCCTGAGGTCCTCTTTTGATAGTATCATACTCAGATAGTATGTGTAGGGGATCTTTCTTTTCCTCCCATCTGTTAATAAATGTCTGGTATAAGGCTTCAGGGTTTAATATGGAATTGGGTGTAAGAGCGCTAAACCAGGTTCTAACATCACCGGTCAAACTTTGGAAAAAAATCTTCATTCTCACACTGTCATCATCAATTTCATAACTCTCGAAGTAATCTTGCATTTTCTTCGTATGCTGTAGGGCGGTGCAGGAGTTTGTGCCATCAAAATAGGTGATTTTTGTCTGGTAGTCCTGAGGCATAGCCCCGGGATTAGCCGGAAACTGTAAGGGCGCATATCTATTAGCCATGATGATGGGGATAAGCGAAAAAACTGGGGCAGCTGGGATAACAGGAGCAACCGGGGTAGAAGGAGTAGTAGTGGTAGTAGGAGTATAGGATGGAGGTGTAGAAGAGCTGCTTGGAGAAGGGGGTGATGAATCAGGGGAACTTGGGGTTGACCGAAATAGAACTTTGACAGGGGTTGTAACACTGCTTGGCTGAATTGTTTCAGGACTCGCAGCAGTTGGGTCTTCTTGTTGCTTTTGTTTTCTTATGATCTTAGGGATTAAATTCGGATTTACAAAAGCAATTGGGCGATTGGGATCATGATTTGATCTTGTATGACGCGTTTGCTTTTTAGGAGCCAGCTTCTAATCTATTTTTTGGGAAATTTTTCTAAACAACACAGGTCGACCGAGACTTTCAAAGGTCGGTTTCTTCCTCCGTGGAGTTGCAGACTGGTTTAGTGAGATTATCTGAGGAAGTCCCCAGTGGAGTCGCCATTATGTTTTCACTCAGGTTGTCCCTAGGCTCCTGTAGGGATACGGCCGAGGTAACCACAAACCAATCTTTGGATTGCAGGTTCTAGCCCACCTGCAATCAGAGAGGGCTCTCTCTTAATGATTTAAATTTTTTGATGGTGATTTTAGGCTAGTTGTCAGGTTCACGGGTTTTGGTTTTTTGTTTGGATGAAAGATGTATGCCAGGTAGAAAATTCCAAGCAGAGAGGCAAGGTCAGGTGTGATAAGTTTCAAACCATTGGGCATGGAGCATAGAAAATTTTAGGGGCGAATTTTCGCCCTTTGGCGAAATTAAGGGGTTTTAAATTTTGAGTGGGCGAATATTTTGTATCATAGTACATTTTTACAAATCACCTCAAATAGCCCACCTTTTATTAAGGGAGAGGGTAAAAAAGGTAAATTTAGCCCTTGAAATTAGGAGTTAGAACCTTCCATTCGCCCATTTTCAAGAATAGGTTTTATTTAGGTTCCATTCGCCGATTTTCAAGAATAGGTTTTATTTAAGTGAATCCTATGGGCCAAAGGCCCAAATACCATATTTATAAAGAGGTATGGTAAATTAATAAAAATATAAATAAATGAGAGGTATGGTAAATAAATAAAGCATTTTTTATATTTACTCCATAAGTCACCTTATATACATGCAAGGGTGTAAACAATAAAAATATAAGTAAAGTGGAGGTATGGTAAATAAATAAAACGTCTTTTTATACTTACTCAAAAGATATGGTAAATTAATAAAAATACAAATAAATGAGAGGTATAGTAAACAAATAAAACATTTTTTTATATTTACTCCATAAGTCACCTTATATTTACCAACACTCAAAAATGCGTTATATTTAGGTAAAACCTATGGGCAAAATAATATGGGACAAATACCATGGACTAGATTGTTATTAATACCATGGAAAAAAACATTATTAACCCTAATATTAGTATTAATAAAAATAAAAATGGCACATGGTATTGACGCGTGGTATTCACCAAAATAGCACATGGTATTGACCCATGGTATTCACCAAAATGGCACATGGTATTGACCCATGGTATTCACCTAGAATGTAGGCTATTTAAATGGGGGAATTAAACTTATGATAACCCATGGTAATACCAAGACTGATTTATTAAGTAAAATATTCGCCATGACTGGTGAGAGATTCGCCAAAAAATTATATATACATCTTATATTATTGATAAAATCGCCTTCCATTTTTCCTATATACCATGAAGATTCGCCCATTTATTATACTTATAAATTTAGGGGGTGTTCTTAAAATTTTCCCTGGCATGGAGTCATGGATTAAGGGTTGCTGTTGCATTTTCTCGGTCACAAGAGGATTGTGGAGCGGGATAGACACACATGACACAATTATCAATTTGCTGAAAGGATGGAATGATGGTCAGGGATGAAAGGCAATTAAGAATCTTTCATCAATACTGACAGGGAGGGGAGGTGGATGAATGGTTATCTAGGATCAGTTAACAATTCCTAAACTATCATTCATATGTGAAAGAAACAGCGTAAACAAGATCATTTAAGTATGCATGTTCATAACTATTCCTGATGAAAACATGAAAAATTGCAGAAATTGAGCCTAAGGTGCAGTTAAGCAAATCCTAAGCTATTCTTCTTTTCTACAATTTAGAGTGAAGATTTCTGATAAAACAAACATGAATAAAACTAACAGAGTTAAGAAACACTTATTGAACCATGTCGAAGCATAGGAATTCCGCAATCACTCCTCGGCCAATTTAAACACAGCAGATAGTTTCAGAATCCATGCTTTCAGCAGTCTTTGATTATAGAAAGCATCACAGTTACAGTGCGAGTCTCTGCTTGAGAGAAAGATCGGAGTGACAAAGATCAAGCTACTGATCAATCAAACACCAACCCATACTCCATTTTTCAGGGTGGTATATATAAGCAAAATATCTAAAGTCATTTATTACAATTGACCTAAACAGGTCTGCCAAAAAGCTTTTTCTAAAACCTAATCGTTGCTAGAATTAAATGCAAGTAAGTCCTTTGGGCTGCGCTAGAGGCAACTGAATCAAGTTGAGTTGATGATGTGTCCTGTGTGGCTTGGTGCAGTGGTTCTGTCATAATGGTGCATTGAGTTCTGGTCCACTGATCTTCCGTGAGTTTAATGTGCAGTCATTTGTGCTGGTGAGCCTTTAATGCATCTTCAATTGCTTCTTGACTTTCAGAGCTTTCGTTTTAGTGTTGGATTTGCCTCGAGCCCTGAGAAAATCTCCTTTGATACACTTTGCCACTACATTGATGGTCTTCGCCACTTCCTGATACTCTTTGACGTGCTTTCTGTCTGCAAATTTGATCTGATACTCTTTAATATCTGTTCCTGGTCTCTTTCTGTCTTCAAATTCGTTTAATTTGGCAAAATCGGGCAATTTTGGGCTTTTTCGGTGCAAAAAGGGCCAAGGAATCAAACGATTCCCTAAAGATTCCCCAATATGGCCTATTTCCCGTAGCGATGCGCAATTAGCGTTTCGCTACGGGAAAACTGCCTCCGTTTCTCATTCCGGAGCTTCGAAGCTCGACTTTTGCACTTGCGCGAATTTTCGGTTTTTTTGCTGCTGACGTCAGCATGATGTCAGCAGTACGGCGGATGATGTTAGCAGTGGGGTCCTCTGGTATGGATATGACGTCAGCATGCTGAAGTCATCAAGGTGACGTGGCAGTACGGCGGGGTGACGTGGCAGAGACACGTGGCAGGGTGACGTGGGTCGGGCGCAGGCTGGGTGAGGTGATGTGGAGGCGACGTGGCAGGGTGAGGTGGCGCTCCTGTTACGTGAGGGGAGGCCGGTTTTCCTGTGCATCGGACCGCCTGTTGTACGGAGGTGGTTTCTGTCAGGGGTAGCCCGATGCAATGGGAGGCCGCCACCTGTCCTGGTGTACGACGGTAAAACCATCGGACATCGGGTGGTAACCTACCACCACAATCGGGTGCCCGATGTGAACAAGGGTCGTCGGATCTGGTTTAGTAAAAGCGCGCGCACGTTAAAGGTTTAATTTTTTGTGACACTGTGGGATTTAAACTTTAGAAAATGGGTTTGGTATTTTGGCGCCTTGGAAATTATTAAACAAACATTAATGATTTCCAAGGAAAAATGCGCCGGGGGGGGGGGTGGGTTTAGCATTTGGAAAGTGTTTTCTTAGTGTTTGGAAGGGGTCCAAAACACCTGGGAATGGAAATTTATGCAGAAGGAGGGTTCTTACTAATGTCCAGGTGACTTAGTAATTCCCAGAGAAGTATTTATGGTTATATTTCAACCAGGGGGAGGGGATATTTACATAAGGGGATTATTTACATAGTTTTAGTAGGGGGATGGGGAAAATATAGGTAGTTAAATAATAATGTCAGTAGTTAATATGGAGATGACAAGAAAGCGCTAAGTTTCAGAGATCTTAGGATTTAAAGGGGAGATAGGACTTTTAGAGAAAGTATGGATGCTCTTTGAGTGAAGTAGATCTTCACCTAGGCAAATGACATGGAGAATGATGAAACTAAGAGATAGCAAGCAGATCTTGACCTCTTTTTTGGGGAAATTAGTTAATGATTTGGGGAAGAGGAAGAAAGGGAAGTTAGTTATGCCTGATTTGAGCTCCTCCATATGAAATTGCCTGATGACTGTGACCTGAGTAAAGATGATATTCTGAAAACATAAAATTGATCAGAAATCAGGATTCTGCAACCTCAAAACTACCTACCCAGCCTACTTGCCTAACATTTTTTCTTCTTTTGGTTTGGGTGCATTTAGACTTGCAGACTCAGCATTTCAATTTTTTATTTTTATGCCTTCCTATCTACAACTACCCTTATTTCTTCCAAGGGCCCAGATTAAGCACTTGGGCTCCTTTGATTCTCTACCTATCTAAGAATCTGCCAAGTTTAAGCTGTTTGGACAAATTTTCATTCTCTATATTCTAAAACAGGAAATTAAAACCTAGGGAGACCAAGATTAAGCTGTTTGGACCTCCCTTTAGCTGAAAATTCTGCAAAACTGGAAGGACTCTTCAAAATTAGAATGTAGTGGATGAACTTTTAGTAGCATTCTCTCCTTGGTGACTGTTTAGAAAATATGGAGCATTGCAGCATGCAAAGTATGACATATTTGGCCTGTAAAAATGTCAATCATGAAATATGAGTAACCTGCTGCAGCAGGAGGCTAACAGGTAGTAATGCAACTGCCTTGCATTTTGATGAAATAATCTCATCCTTGCTGACGGAGGAGATGAGATAGAAAAATATGGAGAGCCGGAACAGTGATGCCTTGTCTGTACAAGGATGGTCCCAGAACAGAAACAAAAATAAGTCATTGAGTGGGAGATCTAAATCTAAAGGGAGATCTAAATCTCCAAGAAAACCTGTAAAGGTGGTGTGCTGGAAATGTGGAAAGGAAGGGAACTTCAAAAGGGACTGTAAATCTAAAGCTCCTAATAAAGGAGAGGGATCTGATGATGCTCCTTCTACAGAGGTGAAAACCACCTCAGATGAAGGTGGGGATGTGTACTTGGCTTCTTCAAGTACACATGTAGATCATGAGGCATGGTTGATTGACTCAGGTGCATCCCTTCACTTCACTCACCAAAGAGAGTGGTTCTGTGAGTATGAGAAATATGATGGTGGTGATGTCTTCTTGGGGGATGACAGCAACAATCGTTGGTCGCAAAAAAGTAAAGTTGAAGTTGCAAGGTGGAAGGGTTAGAACACTTCCAGGGGTTCTACATATTCCTGCATTGGCCAGAAATCTTATTTCTGTTAGCAAGCTCAATGATGCAGGTGTAAAAACAGTGTTCGAGAAGGATACCTACAAGATGGTTTGGGGAGCACTAGTATTGATGCGAGAAGTTTGGATTGGAACTCTAGACAAGCTGTAAGGTAGCACTGTTATTGATGGGTGCAATAGTTTTGTGGTTCATGAAAGTGGAGCAGAAAATCTAGTGGTCTCTAGAGATAAGACCATGTTGTGGCATCAAAGGCTTGGACATATTGGAGAAAGGGGCCTTCAGATACTTCATGGTGAAGGTATGGTAGAAGGTATGAGTAATAGCTCTCTGGATTTTGATTTCTGTGAAGACTATGTATATGGGAAGCAGAATCAGGTGAGTTTCCCCTCTGGTATTAAGAGGGTGAAATAGATATTAGAACTTGTGCACAGTGATGTGTTTAGACCTGTGAAGGTTCCATCACTGGGTAAGTCTATGTACTATGTATCATTTATAGATGACTTCTCAAGGAATACATGGATATATTTCCTTAAGAAGAATCTGAAGTCTTTGACAGGTTTAAAGAATTTAAGGCTCTGGTGGAAAATCAGACAGAGAAGAAGATAAAGGTGCTGAGGACAGATAATGGTGGAGAATTCTGAAGCAAGGAATTTGAAGAATTCTGTAAGAAGTGTGGTATAGCACGGCAGAAGACTACTCCATATACACCTTAGCAAAATGGAGTCGCAGAAAGAATGAACAAAACATTGATGGAAAGGGCCAGAAGCATGCTCAATGGTGCCGGGTTAGGACAGGAATTCTGGGCAGAGGCGGTGGATACTGCATGTTGCTTGGTCAACAGGTCACCTTCATCAGCGTTGGAGGATAAGACTCCACAAGAAGTATGGAATGGTAAGAAACCCTCTCTTTCACATCTGAGGGTATTTGGATGTGATGCATATGTACATGTTCCAAAGGAGAAATGAACCAAGTTGGATAGTAAATCTAAAAAGTGCATCTTTATTGGGTATAAGGATGGTTTAAAGGGTTAAAAGCTTTGGAACCCAGTCACACAGAAGGTTGTGGACAGTCGAGATGTGGTGTTCAGAGAGGTGAAAGATGTTATCAAACATGAAGTCCAACCAAAGGAACCTGTGAAGATATAGTTTGAACTAAAGGATGAAGAATCAGACTCTGTAGCAGAGGAGGAATCAGAAGATGAAGAGCCACAAACTTCGACTAGTGAGAAGATCAATTCGAGAACGAAGGCAGCCAGAAAGGTATAGTCCATCTGCTCTCTGTTCAAATTTTGCTATGTCTGTTACTGATGATGATCCCAGAACTGTGAAGGAAGCAGTGGATTCAGAGGATGGAAAACTCTAGAAAGAGGCCATGGTTGATGAAATGGCATCTTTGCACAAAAATGAGGCTTGGGATCTGGTGGAGTTGTCAGCTGGAAGGAAACCCATTGGAAGCAAATGGGTGTTCAAGAAGAAGACAAATGCAGAAGGGAAGGTGGAGAAATACAAAGCTCGGTTGGTAGCAAAAGGTTATTCCCAGGTGCGGGGAATTGATTTTGATGATACTTTTTCTCCTGTTGCCAAGGTAACTTCTATTAGATTACTTTTATCTGTTGCTGTTGCTTTTGCTTTTGAGGTAGAACAGATGGATGTGAAGACAACATTTCTTCATGGGGATTTGGAAGAGGAAATCTACATGAAGCAACCTGAAGGCTTTGCAGTGAAGGGTAAGAAAGAAATGGTATGCAAGTTAAAGAAGTCTTTGTATGGGTTAAAACAGTCACCAAGGATGTGGTATCAGAAATTGGATACATTTATATGGGGACTTGGCTTCACCAGAAGCAAAGCAGATCACTATGTGTATTTTAAATTAATTGGTGACCGTGTTATTTATCTGGTCTTGTATGTGGATGATATGTTGCTAGTTAGAAATGACAAAGAAATTATCCAGGATTTGAAGACCCAATTGTCCTCCAAATTCGACATGAAAGATCTCAGTGCTGCAAACTATATTTTGGGCATGGAAATTAAAAGAGATCGGTCAAAGAGGAGGCTCTCGTTAAACCAGAGGAAGTATGTCGAGACAATACTGCAGAGGTTTAATATGCAAGATAGTAAACCAGTGAAGGTTCCTATTCCTGTAGGTGTGAGGTTATCTGTTGAATAGTGTCTCAAGACACAAGAAGAGGAAGAGGACATGTCCCATGTTCCATATGCAAGTGCAGTCGGTAGCTTGATGTATGCAATGGTCTGTACTAAACCAGACATTGCACATGCAGTGGGATTATTGAGAAGGTTTATGTCAAAACCAAGGAAGGAGCACTGGACAATAGTGAAGCGGGTTTTCAGGTATTTTCATGGCACTAGTGATTATGGTTTGTGCTACCAAGGAAGACTAGGATTGGACAGAGTGTTGGATATTCATGGCTTTGTTGATGCAGACTTGGCAGGAGATATGGATCAGAGAAGATCTAAAAGTGGGTATGTGTTTAACCTATTTGGAGGTGCAGTTAGTTGGATGAGTAAGAAGTAATCTGTTGTGGCACTATCAACTACAGAGGCAGAATACATGGTAGCCACTCATGCAACCAAGGAAGCAGTTTGGTAGTAGAGATTATGTTCAAGTATGGGGTTAGTACAGGGAGCTATAAGGATAGACTGTGATAGCCAAAGTGCAATTTTCTTGGCAAAGAACCCTGTTTATCATTCAAAGACAAAGCACACTGATGTTCAGTATCACTTTGTGAGGGATATGATAGAAGACAAAAAGGTGTTGCTAGTAAAGGTGGACACTTTGAAGAATACTGCAGATGCATTGACAAAATCTATTAGCTCTAAGAAGTTCTCTTGGTGTAGAGAAACAATGGATGTTCCAGGGCTACAAAAATGACTAAGCTCTCCTGTGGCCCCCTGTGGAAAGAAAACAACAAGTGGGAGATTGTTGGGTTGTGTTATATTCTTTCCACATAGTTAACAGGGGGTTTGAGGGGTACCCGTAACCCCACTTTATGGGGTCCAGGGCAGCACCCCGGAAAATTTAGGTTTTGGACCCTATGTTAGGTTGGGCGGACCCACCTATTGTTTTGTGCATGATTTCGCACATGTTTTTTTTGAACACGATGGTTTTCGGTCCATGGTTGTGGACGCGATGTTTTTTGGTCCATGGTATTCGATGCTTCGACATGTATAAATATGTATTGTAACATTGAAAGGAACATAATGAAAAATCAAGCTTGTAGTCCCAGTTTTGGGATCCAGTGGGAAATCTCTGTGTATATGTGTTTTATGTGTTATGCTCTCGCATTTTTTAATTTTCCTGTGATTTAGAATTCGTATCTAGGTAATTTCTGTACGGGGTTAAAACCTACATAGAAGATAAGGTTAGATGGGTATTAATTTATACCTATTTTGGAGTCCCGTCAATGATAATGGATCAAATCAATCCTTGAAACAACTCTTCTTTATGGCACTAAGAAGACCTTCGCAGTGTTGACAACTAGGTATAATTCAAGACCCTACCCAAGAACACCTGCAAAGTAATTGAAAAACACCATTACCTTGGATATCTTGGCCACCCTATCCTTAAAATGAATCATGGAAACAAGGATGGTAAGGAGCATATGGAGGAAACTATCCACAATTTTATCCATCATATCCTTAATATCCCTGTAATCAATATCAAAAAACATACTATCTATCTCAAAAATAGCCTCGGCCACACTTATGGTTGACTTCTGGTAAACCTCTCTAATAACCCCCTGCACAACCACCACATAGACCTACTTAATTACCTGCATAACCACTTCCAAACCTTTGGTCTCTAAGCACCCTCCAAGGTCCCCAAGCGCCCTTTAGGGCCGCACACTTGGAATCATGTCTCACCTTTCATAGGGTCATCCCCTATTTTCCATCCAAGAGAAACAACCTCTGACATATAGCTAACATCCCCTAAGCAGAAACCCAATTAGTGCACCCCCTTCTATGCACCCATAGTCCCTTGTTATGAGCCACTACCTCTAGGGAGTCTATCATGATTGGATAGGAATTTCCAAAGCACTGTGGCTCTAGGATTTCGTATTTCACCTCCCCTCCCATCAGATCATCTAAGACCCCTGTGTAGCTCTAACACACATACTTTTATCTGCATGTCTCTTTTTTGACACCTAAGACCCCCCAAGTCATTTCATGTACTTTTTTGAGAAGCTAATGCACTTTTATCATAATTATTAAGTTATATGAAACTCAATTTGTATGCACATGGGGTCTTACCCACCATACTCTTTTCATCTTACTTGATATGCAATGGTAATGCAATTATTGGTATGCACGAAATATCATATTTACAACACCAGACTTTTTAGCCTCAAAACATATAAGGGAATATGCACACTAACACTATGGTACGAAAACATATGCACATACATGTACATGGGCATGGTACCCCCACTAGCCTAATATTTTCATGTACATGGTATTTTCAATCCAGGGGTGGGAGTCATGGTGTTAGAAAAATCATCCTACATATACAACATTTTAGAAACTAAAACACACTAGAGGATGTGTTCCATGGTTGGAACAAGGTAGTTATATTTATCTAATGATTTATTGATATTTTTGAAATAAATGCAAATCTTGATTTCTCCATTGTTATTCCTAACAGGGACCATATTGGATACCCATTGGAAATGATGAATGATAAATATTATTTTTTCCTCCAAAAACTTATTGAGTTTCATTTTCATTTATTATTATATTGTTGAACATTGTATACATAATTAACTCATAATTATATAACTATGACACATATTTATAATATTTTCACTTTATCTCACACACACACACACACACACACACACACACACACACTATATATATATATATTCAACTCAATCTCTTTACAATTTCATATAATATCTAAATTTTCTTAAAACTCAAGTTAATATAACCATTTTAATTTGTTCTTTCATGTGTAAATGCTTTCATTAAGATGTGTGAGTTGATTCTTGTCCTCAACCACTCACACAACCATACCAAACAAACACACACTCAACTTATAAGCACATGCTCACTTATAAACACATATCGTAAAATGACAACCCAACTAATATCTTACAGACCACAACAACCACAATTCAGGTGAGGCATACGAGTTTAACATCTAGTTCAAGAGATAAGTATTCATTTTTCTTGATTCGTTGTATGTGTTATTTGCACACCTACATACTAGTTGTTATGCATACATATTATTTAAAACAAACTATCACAACTACATTTATTTAAATAAATGTGGTTAGTACATATATGTTGGTAGGTGTATATCAATCAATTACATCCACAATCATATCTAAGAATGTTTGTTGAATAGGATTATATATTTCTCGAAGGATATATGTATGTCAATTGTTCAATACATTCATATTACAAACTAAAAATCTAATATATTATACAAATATATAATTCGATTCATATCTAGGCAGTGCAGCAACTACCTTAGTGGCTTGAATTTAACACAGTTATGGGAGAGATAGATGCATCATGAAGGCTATGTTGAAGCAAAATTAATACCAGCAGTAGGAGTCTCAGTCTAAGTGAGAGCTACAACAAAGGCAAGGCCTTATGCTACATATTTATATCCAATATCAATAGCAATGGTTTAAGCACGAATAGTAGATCAGAGTATAGATACATAACCACGTTACTTGGTGTACCTTTCCATAAAGGGGTGTTTATGGGGGAGACAAGATGAACCTCACGAAGGATGGATAGAAAGAAAGGATGTGAAAGTAGGCTATCAATCAAAACAAATGTAAGGAATTTGTGAAAGGAAATTGAAATGGCATTTTCAACTCTAAAATGGCATTGGGAGTGAATAAAGATCGAAGGATTTTGGCATTTTCGTTGTATTTTTAGGCGAATTGGGCTTTATTTTGAATTAGTTAACCTAGAATTTTTGTCTACATTTTTTGTTTAAATGTAACATATGTTTAAGTTTAAAGCTGACATTTGAGCACATTGGACCTACATTTTATAGTTGATCTCACATTTTACGTCTTAATACTCTTTCATGGGGAATAATATAAACACTAGTAAAATAAAAGTGTCATGATATTTATTATACAAGACTGATCGAAAAATTCAAAGGCGGCAATTTAACACCTGGGGTGTGTTGCCCTGAAGCTCTGTAGAATGAAACATAAATGAAGGTGGTAGAAGTTTGAAGGTTCGATATTTAGGTTCGGAAGGTTCTATGGTCCAAACTTCATCATCTTCTGATCTAATCAATGGCCATGATGTCCTCCAAAGATGATGTGTATTGTCAGGTTCAACCAAAGCCGAATTTGGTCAAGAAGCAAACTGAAAATGGATAGGTAAAATCCGGATAAATCGGAAGAGGACACGTGGCCCCCACATGTGTCTAAGGCATGTGTGAAAATTCAACAGGTGGAGATGAAGCTCAAAGGAAAAAGACAATCAGGGTCATTAGTTGTTAATGCTGATGTAGGCCGAGGGATTACAGGGTTGCCAACATCTCTATTGTTGTAATTTTTTTTTTTTTAATGCGAATTAATTTTTTGGATTTATAAATTATACGTTATTTTTTTTTGGTAATATTTTGGGTCTTCCTGAATCTGAATTCAAGCTCTTTTTCTCACAAGAATGGCAATGGAGTACTACAAATTGCTCTAAAATGTTTGATGATAGTGCATATTTGTTAAATTCATTGCATTTTGATGTTTTTCTGAGTAAGAATGGTCTTAACTTAAGAAATAAGCTCAATAAATAAAGTGAAATTTGAGCACACATAAGAGATGAGGTTAGGACCATCTCCTGCAGTGTCTTCTCTTTCACCTATATAAGATTGTTCATCTCCTTCTATTACTGCAAGTTCCCTATCTTTGAACCATACTTTGGGGGCTTTAGAAGGTATGCCTTTGAAGTTTGTTCTTGTTGAATGGAAACATAACTTTTTCAATTACATTTGTTCCTATTGAATGAAAACATACATTTTTAAATTAATTTTGTTCTTATAGAATGAAAACTACCTTCTTTCAATTACATTTGTTCTAATTATACTGCAGTGGTGATAATATTGATGTTTTTTTTGTACATGCAGGTTCAAAAGGAAAATAACCTCAAGCCAGTTCAACATCAGAAGGCACTGGACAAGTTGTGGTGGGTAGCAAATCTACAATAAAGGGGAACAACTGCTTGTTTACAAGTTCAATGGGAGTGGGTAGAAAATTCACTGACCTGAAGCAAGCAAGTGATGGAAATCAAGTCCAGATAGAGGGTAGCACTAGACAGATGCTAGCACCATCCATCCAGCATTATTCTCTATCATTGCCTCCATAGTAGTGTTCAAAAACACAAGAAAAAAATGTTTCTCTAGCACCCCCACAAATTCCTCATATTATTGATAAACCTACTTTTCAAGACAAAAACATTCGACATGTAGAATCTAGTAATGATAAATTGATAGAGAACATTCACAACACTTCATAGGTCATTGGGAGATGGAATCATGTTTGTAGATTGGGAGGGTTGTGAGAAACATTTGTGTTTGTTCTCTAGTTGTCTCAACTTTATTTCATTGTTGTATGTGCTGAGAAATTTTGGTATTAGAATATTTTTGCTTGAATTCTTTGATGGTCTAGGGGTTCACAGGGAAAAAAATTGAGTTTGGTTAAGTATCTCTTCACACTCCTAGTATATCCTAATTTAGAATGTTTACTGTAAAGTATTCCCTCTAGGAAACTTTTGGCTTTGTTTTTGGCTAATTGTATTGGGGTATGTGGGTTCTAATGTTGCGGTATCCACTTCAATGGGGGTTGAGATGGTTATCCCTTCAAGAAGCTTGGTTTGTTTGATGAGTCTAGGTGAAGAATTGCTATGGTGGTCTCAAATCCCCAAGGAATTTGTGGTTGGTATATTCTCCTATTTCTTTGAAGGTTGTGTAAGTTATAAAAATTCCTATAGGTGTGACCCCTTTATTTCCTTCATGTTGCCCAGGAAACACAAGTGTTGTAGACATAGTGGGGGAAACATCCCCTAAGGCCAGTGTAGAATGACGCTTTTTACCTAAGAAGGTCATACTATGTATTTCAATGTTGTGCCACCTAAGACAAGAGAAATTTTCTAGTTGGAAACCCAAGGTGGGGTGGAGAGGCAATGCACTCAGATACTAAAATTATGAACGAGGTATCTACTTGGATTTAGAACTTGGTCACAGTAGGGGATGAAAGAAGAAGTATTTGAACTTAGTGGAAAATTGCATTGGAAGGTGAAAACTTTGTTGAGGTTGGTTTTTAAGGACAATAGGTTAAGAGGCATAATGTCTTTACTTCCTTGGAAGGCATTAAAACAATGTTGAGGAACCAACACTTCACCATGGATATGTTGGATGCAAGGCTTGCCCATGTGGAGGGACACTTATAATGCGACTCTAACACCCTTGCACCTCTAGGATCGAGTGTTGGAGACCTAATTACCATTTCATTTTCTGACCCTGAATGATTCTCTTTCTTGTCATAATTTTAGTTCTTTGTCATGTATGGCTTGGATAGCCCAATAATAAGGGATTTTCTAATCTATATCTAGTTGGATGGCCTTTTTTGGAGCAAAATTTATTTAGGAAAGTTCTAGTATTTAGGAGCTTGGTAGCCTAATAAATACGCAAAGAAATCCTTTGTTGGATGTATGCTACAACCATGTATATATGAACATTTTTTTAGTAATATAAAGTATTAATTTGCAAAAAAAACACAACAACATTAAGATATTTTATAATAGTTAAAAAATTAATATAAAAACCATTAGTAATGAGTCAATAAATTGAAATTAAATTCAAGAGAATTGTTTCACATTTTAAAATAAAATTTAAGTGAATCATAATTTCATAATAATAATATAATTGAATTCAGAAATCTCCTAAGAGAAAAATCAAATGTTAGATGAATAGGAATTTTATATGAAAGACATGTGAATGTCAAATAGAAATATTTGAAATAAATTTTAGAGTTTCATTAAATATGTCACACATTTCATATAGGAGTGAGAAATTTTCAAGTTAAAAATAACATATTTTTGAAATTACAAATTCAAATGTTAGTGTAAGGTGTGAGGGTTTTAACATAATTACATTTTATTTATTCTAAAATTGTATATTTTAGTTTGTTGTAATGTAGTATCTCTCTGTATATAATGGATGTGTGGGTAAAAAATTTTAAGCTAGCAAAAAAACACTATAGATGGGAGGAGATCTTCACAAGGTCATTGACAAATATGTGGACCCGCTTGTGAGCAGTCTGAAGGTAATCCTTTCTTCAAGGAAATTTAGAAGGGGCACAAAAGCAGAGGTTGATGATGTGTTGCCGAAAGAAAAATTGAAAATCCAAGTAGAGTTCCATATTATTTATCTGTTTAACATGAACATCCTGCTGCATTTATTCTCTCTTATCTCATGGGCACAAATCCGCAGGATAAGTATGTGGGGTTATACGAAAGGTTTCAAATTTATAAAAGGGATGTTTGACAATCATTACAAACTTATCGCTCACTTCGATAAGCACATCAACGATCTTGTGTAGGATTCGCTTCCTCCAATAAGATCTGTTGCTGCAATGGTTCCGCTGAAGAACCCAAGCCCTGTAGGATCTGCAGGAGGAGGTGGTTCTTTTGGCAGTGATTGGGGAGCTTCTTCCACAAATAGTGGTGCGGGAGGGGATGGTGGATGGCAGGGCCACTCAGGTACAGATTGGGGGAGGTACTCAACACCAGGTTCAGGGGCAGGTGAGAATGATTTTAAGCATAATAATGCTAGTGGTGGACCTCCAAGTGGTTTTCCTATGCCACACAAGGTCGTGATAGGGGAGGTGGAGGAAGAGGGGGTGGTGGTCGGTTTGGCGGTTGGAATGAAGAAAGATGGTTTGGGTAGGGGCGGAAACGATGGTAGGGGAAGTAAGTAGATTGAGTGATGATGGAGGATGGTAGGGAAGTATGAGAGGTAGATTGAGTGATGATGGAGGAAATAGAATGCGTTCTTTGTTCTTTCCATGCAGGAAACTTTGATAATTTGGGGGTAGAGAGGGATGATCGGATCTTTCCATTTGAGTTGGGAAATAGATTGAAGAGGCGTGAACACATTGACTATAATTGCCTGGCTTCATAATATTAGTTATTTTCATTTGCTGCATCTTATTAACTCCGTTTGATTTTTGTGTGGCAGACATCTGGCTGATGGAGCAGAGCTTGCGTGCAGGGCAGGGTGTGCACTTAGAGAAGTCAAGCAAGTTTAATAATCAGCCAAAGAATTTTTTGCTGGGCCAACCTTTGAAAAATTAATATCGATCTGAAGATTTCCAAGCATGTTCAGTTACTAGAACAGTTATTCACATGTTCTGGTGGAATTTGGACTTTCGATTTATGTCCTGTTTCATGTAAATTTCACACAAGTTCTTCAATGTGAGATTATTATTATCGCGTCTGCTACTGGAAATACATGAAAGGCATCAAAGGAAATGAGGATAAAATTTTATGCATTTATTTATTTTTATTGCGATCGTGCTTCTACTTGGAGCAACCTTGTTGAAATGTTTTGGATGTACGTGAAATACACAGTTGATTGTTGCAAAACTTAGAGGTCTGATTGAGTAGTGTATTTTCTCAACTTGTAATGCATTGAACAACAGACACGTTTTCAAATTGAATGGGAGATACCCTTCTCTAATGGGCTTATGCTTTCAATGATCAAGTCGGCGTTGTTCAGTCGGACCAACAATTGCAGCACGGGTTGAAGCAGCAACAACTACTAATGCAGCAGGCCATGCTTCAACAACAACTACTAATGAGTCCCTGATTGAGCCAATCCCAAGTGGAAATCCACCACGCGGGTTTGATTCAAGTGTATGTCGCAGTGTACATGTGACAGAAAGCCTCCTTGCAGAGGTGTTTGCTGGTATTGGCCCATTGGAGGGATGCAAGCTTATCAAGAAATAAAATTCATCCTGTGGGTTTGTGGACTACTATGACCATAGATCAACAACGAACTCCATTTTGAATATTAATGGAAGACATTTTTTTAATATCTAAAAAAAGTGGATCACTGCAAATGCAAATTACTGCAAACTGCAAACACCTGCAGCTCAGGATGGAGAAATTCTGTTTAAAATTCATTTCCATTGACAGAAAAAGATAGTATATTAAAAAGACATCGGAGAAACTGTTTAAAAAAAATGCACTAAGGTAATCAAAATTGCATTCAGAAGTAAGAAAAAACCTGTATTTGGCATGGAGTCTGAAACTTCCAAAAGAGAAAGAATCAGAAGCAAAAGCTTGTGTTTCATGTTTGTAAATCTGCAGATTTGTTTTTTTGCAAATCTAACAAAAGCGTGGCTATGAATATCGTGCTCTTGAATTTGTAAAAGTGATGTAAATGGAAAATCTAAAATTTAAAAAAATTCATGCATATTTATCGTGCTCTTGAATTTGTAAAAGTGATGTAAATGGAAAATCTAAAATTTAAAAAAATTCATGCATATTTTCTACTTAAGAAAAATAAAAGTTTTTTGTAAATGCAGTGAAAAGTCTAAATTTTTATTTATTTATTTATTTCAAACACGGAATTATTTCAAATAAAGGAATTTACTAATTATTATTAAAAAATTATAATTAGAGTTTTTTCCTTATTTCAAATAAGGAATTTATTAATTATTAAAAAAATTTAAAGTAGAGATTTTGAGAATTTATTAGCTTAAAGTTTTTACAAGTAAAGATTTAGGGTTTATATTTAATCCCTTTGTGTTGATCCTTATGTTTTCATTTTTTTAAATGTCAAGATAATATTGAACATATTGTGTCATTTAATGATCTAATCACCTATTGAATTGGTCTTGTTTCTTAAGTTGTTCACTTGAAGCAAGGCATTAGCAAGTTTATGAGCCTAAAAAATAGAGTAGTAGAAGATTGTCTTCCAAAGGAACACCAATGTCCATAACAGGCTTCTTGTCAAACACAGGGTAACCGTTTGCCCATATGTCACCATTATAGAATGGCTTATCAACTTCCATGGTATCCGACCTAGTCAATTGCCTATTATATCCACTATTGACCTCTTGGGAAATATCACATAATTTAGTTTAAAACCTCCTTACTCGGTCTTCATAGAACCAAATAATGGGTCATCATTAACATAGTTACCTTTCCATCATCTACCTTATCCATCTACCAGATCAAAGAGCCCCTATCCCTCCAGGACACTTAATGCTTTATACACACTTAATGTCTCGATACTCGAACCTACCATAGGGATGAGCTTTTAAATCGAAGCCCTAATGTGTCGATGCCAGATATCTCGAAAGGCCAATGGTCTGGCTATCAATCCATAGGGCCCTCAGCAAGAGGCTAAAGAGTGGAATTGACATGAATTAATTGATATCTTAACATCCAAAAGCCCAACATCCACGTCGTCGCAATCAGGTTTCCAAGTAGCCATCACCTTGGTGCCAAGTCAAGCCTCCATTACCATTTCAACATGCCAAATCACTTGCCACATTGGCATGCCATGTAAGCTATACCAACATTGTTGCCACATCATAACGAGACATTAGCATGTCAAATAAACTGCCACACAATTGACATGCGGTATCCTCGAGTCCAGATCAACTCACCACATCCTTACTCTATCAATATTGAGGTTTTTTGTTGGTGACTAGTGTCTTACTTACTGATGTATATTACACACTATTGAGACATTTTGATAGGTCGATTTGACCATTTGCTGGACTCTAGTCCCCAATAATCAAGTGACAATCCTTGAACCCTTTATCTCCATGAGCTAATGGATAATGTAGGATCTGCTAATATTGAGGACATGTCTCACATGGCATCTAGGTTAGTTAGAGCTTCTTCCACAAGGTGATGGGGAGCACTATTTTCCATCATTATAAACCATAGATATATAGATGTTGTAAGGGTGCCAATGTGAGGATTTTCCCAAGAAAGATGGCTTTTATTGGGGCCTTAGACATCATCTAAGGAGAAACATCATTACCATCCTAGGGACTACGAGTTGATTTTAACGCTTAGTAATAATATAGACTATGCACATGGTAAAAACCACCCAAGACAAGGATGAATAGTTGGCCTAGTGGTGCTCATGGAGACCATCAAAGGGATGGTTCTCATGGCATTGAACATTTTTCAAGGATGAAAACTAGTCCCTGAGGACCCAAAAGAGGTGTAACATAATGTTCATGGTCCATGTATAAGTTCCCAAGCCACTTGAATACAACCCCACAAAGAAAATATTTTTCCCACGTATGTTGTATGGACAAAAGTTTAGTATTTTCCTTTAGTGTCTAATTTCTATCGACTACTACTATAGATTTTGGAATATCTAGCATGGAAAAGTGTTTGAAATTTTTCATGTTATATGTTGACGCCTATTGCTACACTTTTGATCTTTCAACCTCTATTTTTCTAGCAATATATAGTTGTCTCATATAAAACCTCAAGAAATACGCTTCGTAACACCCTTCAAATAATATTTACTCACATTTATTAAATAATTTGTATTTCCACTTTTCAACTTCAATCACAAAGAAATAATAAATCTAGTTAACAATGAGTAAAATTCATCAAAAGTGAAACTATTTATGAAATTAAAGATATCAATATGTGACATAGTAATAATGATCATTTATGGAAATTCCTACCTATAACTATTCATCTTATAAATAACTTGTGTTCCATTACAAGAGATATTGAATAATGAGGACATGTTCATGTTACCAATGATATAAAAAATAAGATGAAATCATAGTTTGTTCTTTACAAATTCTCATTTTTAATAGTCTAAAAAAATATGTTTTATTTGACCTTTGGTATTATTTAAGTTTATATTGTAACTTCTCTCCTATACATATTTATTTTCTTCTTTTCATTCACAGGGAAACCCTTTGCCCACATGTCACCATTATAAAATGGCCTATAAACTTCCATGGTAACCTACCTAGTCAATTGGCTATTATATCCACTATCGACCTCTTGGGAAATATCACATTAGTTTAAAAGTTGCTCACTCAGTCTTCACATAACCAAAAAATGGGTCATCAATTAACAAAGTTACATTTTCATCATCTATCTTATCCATCTACCCGATCGCTAAGCCCCTATGCCCCAGGACACTTAATGCTCTATACATATATATTATTTCGATACTCGGCACCTAACATACAAACAAGCTTGTAGATTGAATCCTTAATGTCTCAATACTTGATATCTCAAAAGGCCAATGGTCGGGCTATCAAGCCACTAGGCCCTTGGGTAGAGGATAAAGAGTGTCATTGATACTAATTAGCTGATATCATAACATCCAAAAGCCCAACATCTACGTCGTCTCTATCTAGTTACAACCTAGATATAAACTTGGTACCAAGTCTACCCAACATTGCCATGTCAACATGGCACATCACTTTCCACATTGGTATGCCATGTCATCTAGACCCAGACCCGTGCCACATCAGAATGAGACGTTAGTGTGTCAAATGAACTGCCACACAATTGACATGCGGTATCCCTAGGACCACATCAACTCACCACATCATTACTCTATCGACATCGAGGTTTCTTGTTGGTGACTAGTGTCCTACTTACCGATGTCTACCACCCAATATTGTGACATTGTTATAGGTTTATGTTCCAATAACTAATACATTCCATTAGTGTTGGTCAACCTTGATGTCTCCTTAATACCATTAGCCCAACATCTGACCTTTCGATGGACTCTAGTCCGCAACCATCAAGTGACCATCCTTCAACACTCTATCTCCATGAGCTAATGGATAATGTAGGATCTGCCAATATCGGGGAGATGTTTGATATGGCATCTATGTTAGTTGGGGCTTCTTGCATAATTAGTTGATGGGGAGCACCATTTTCCATTAGTATAAACCATAGGTATATAGATGTTGTATGGGTGCCAATGTGAGGATTTGCCCAACAAGGATGGATTTTCTTGGGGCCTTGGACATCATCCAAGGAGAAACACCATTACCATCCTAGGGCGTAAAAATGGTTTGTAAGGCTTAGTAATAATATAGACTATGCACATGGTACAAAACCACTTCCCAGTGCCTCGAAGGTGAATAGTTGGCCTAGTGGTGCCCGTGGAGACCATATAAGGGGTGGATCCTAGGGCCCTAAACATTTTTCAAGGATTAAAACTAGTCCCTGAGGGCCCAAAAGAGTAATGTTCATGTTCCATGTATAAGTTTCCAAGCCACTTTAATACAACCCCTACAAAGAAAATATTTTTCCCACGTATGGTGTATGGACAATGTTTAATATTTTCCTTTAGTGGCTAATTCCTATTGACTTCTACTATAGATTTTGGAATATCTACCATGGAAAAGTGTTTGAATTTTTTCATGTTATATTTTGATGCCTATTGCTACACTTCTTATCTTTCAACCTCTATTCTTCTAGCAAAAACATGATATAAAACCTAGTTGTCTCATATAAAACCTCAAGCCATAGGCTTGGTAAAACCCTTCAAATAATCTTTACTCTCATTTATTAAATAATTTGTGTTTCCACTTTTCAACTTTAGTCACAAAGACATAATAAATCTAGTTAATAATGAGTAGAATCCATCAAAATTCTACCTAAAGTCATGGTTATTTTATCCATTAGATATGATGAAACTATTTTTGAAATTAAAGATATCAATATGTGACATAGTAATCATGACCATTTATGGGAATTCTTACTGATAATTATTCATCTCATACATAACTTTGGTTCAATTACAAGAAATATTGAATAATGAGGCCATATTCAGTTTACCAATGATATAAAAAATAAGATGAGATCCTAGTTTCTTCTTTACAAATTCTCATTTTGGATAGTCTAGAAAAAGGTGTTTTATTTGACCTTTGGTATTATTTATGTTTATATTGTAACTCCTATCCTACACATATTTATTGGCTTCTTTTCAAACACATGGAAACCCTTTGCCCACATGTCACCGTTATAAAATGGCCTGTCAACTTCCACGATAGCCTACCTAGTCAATTGGCTATTACATCCACTATCGATCTCTTCAGAAATATCACACTAGTTTAAAACTTTCTTACTTGGTCTTCACATAAGCGGACAATGGGTCATCAATTAATAGAGTTACGTTAACATCATCTACCTTATCCATATACCGGATCAGTAAGCCTCTATCACCCCAGGATACTTAATGTTCTATACATACTTATTATCTTGATACCCAACACATAACATAAAGAAAAACTTGTAGCTTGAAGCCCTAATTTCTCAATACCTGATACCTTGAAAGGCCAATGATTGGGGAATCAAGCCATTGGGCCCCTAGGAAGAGGCTAAAGAGTGTCATTGATACTAATTAGTTGATATCTTAACATCCAAAAGCCTAACATCCATGTCGTCTCTATCTGGTTACCACTTAGCCATCAACTTGGTGCCAAGTCAACCTTCCATTACCATGTCAACATGCCACATCACTTGTCATATTGGTATGCCATGTTAGCTAGACCCACGTTGATGCCACATCATAATGAGACATTAGCATGTCAAATCAATTGCCACATAATTTACATGCGGTATCCCCAGGTCCACATTAACTCACCACATCATTACTTTATTGATATCGAGGTTTCTTGTTGGTGACTAGTGTCCTGCTTACCGATGTCTAGTACCTAATATTGTTACATTTTGATAGGTTGATGTTCCAACAAATAACACATTGGACTCTATTCCCCAATCATAAAGTGAATGTCCTTGAACCTCTATCTCCATGAGCTAATGGATAATATAGAATCTACTAATATCAAGGACATGTTTGACATGGCATCTAGGTTAGTTGGGGCTTCTTGCGCAATTAGGTGATGGGGAGCACTATTTTCCATCATTAAAAGCCATAGGCATAAAGAGGTTGTATGGTTTCCAATGTGACAATTTTCCCAACAAGGATGGATTTTGTTGGGACCTTGAACATCATCTAAGGAGAAACACACCATTACCATCCTTGGGCCTACGAGTGGCTTTTAAGGCTTAGTGGTAATATAGACTATGCACATTTTACAAAACCACCACCCGATGGCTCTAGGGTGAATAGTTGGCCTAGTGGTGCTCATGGAGACCATCTAAGGGATGGTTCTTAGGGCCTTGAACATTTTTCAAGGATGAAAAATAGTCCCTGAGGGCCCAAAAGAGGTATAACATAACGTTCATGTTCCATTTATAAGTTCCCAAGCCACTTCAATACAACCCCTACAAAGAAAATATTTTCCCCACGTATGTTGTATGGACAATGTTTAATATTTTCCTTTAGTGGCTAATTCCTATTGACTGCTACTATAGATTTTGAAATATATAGCATGAAAAGGTGTTTGACAATTTTCATGTTATATGTTGATGCCTATTGCTACACTTTTTATCTTTCAACCTCTATTCTTCTAGCAATATATAGTTGTCTCATATAAAACCTAAAGCCATACGCTTGGTAACACCCTTCAAATAATCTTTACTCATTTATTAAATACTTTGTATTTACACGTTTCAACTTCAATAAGAAAAATAAATAATAAATCTAGTTAACAATGAGTAAAATCCATCAAAATTTTTACCTAAAGTCGTGGTTATTTTATCTATTAGAGATGATCAAACAATTTATGAAATTATAGATATCAATATGTGATAGAGTAATCATGATAATTTATGGTAATTCTTACCTATAACAATTCATCTGATACATAATTTTGGTTCACCTACAAGAAATATTGAATAATCAAGCCATTTTAATTTTACCAATAATATAAAAAATAAGATGAGATCCTAGTTTCTTCTTTAGACATTATCATTTGTAATACTCTAAAAATATATATTTTATTTCACCTTTCCTATTATTTAAATTTATATTGTAACTTCTCTCCTATACATATTTAGTTATCCTAAAACTACATATTTAGTTCTGCTAAAATTTCAAAGAGGTTCTTATGTAACTATTACATAAATAAAATTAATGAAGAGTCGTTTTTCCAACATTGATCAGGCACTTTTCACACATTTTTGTGGGAAATTTAAAAATTTCAAGTGGTTCTCTAATAATTTGGTGTTCAAGCATTTTGGGAAACTTTGGAGTAGAGGAATAATCCATTCTTTGAGGATCATTATCCAGTGCACACATTAAATCCACTATGGTTGGGGAGTATCATGGAGCATTTAAAAGTGAGGCTCATCTTTCAACAACCCTTCAAGACCACCAAGACAGGTTTGCGAGCTCTACAGATACAACTATTCTTTCTATGAGGCCTGATCTTCCATGGTTTTTGCCTAAAACAGGTATTTTTTTGGCTTTCTTTTTGTTTTCTTAAAAAATATCTCTTTGAATAAATTATCATCTCGAGTAGGTGAATAAGGAAAAACTTTCTCTCGTCTCTCTTTGATTACACTTTCCCCTACAAAAAATATAGGTTGATAGGTTTTCAAAACTACAGGGCACTCCAATCGACAAATTTTCTTATATGATAGCTTTAGCTTTAGCATCCTCTCCAATGCCAGTAGCAGAACCAATCCTAGACCTAGAAGCTATTGTTTCATGCTACTAGTTGTTCCACACCTTGCAACATTGCAGCTCTAGATTCAAGACCAAATATGATATCTTTTGCAGCATAGTTTCTCCTCCAACAGACTCTGCTGAAATTCTATCTGTATCTTTACCCTTTCAGGGGTTGTCTATATCTTTACCCTTTCAGGGGTAATTTCTAATGAAAAACTTCAATGTCCATGACCAATGAACCTATAAGAAAAAATATAAATACTGAGAAATAAGTGTTGTTCCTATTGTTTATATCTGTGGAGCTCTCATTGTTAACACATTATAGTTATTACCTAAGTCTTCTATGTGCCTACTTTCATTTGGTTCACGCTAATCGTAATACTGTGTGTTTGTCATTGTCGTCAGTCATTCCTTTGTTTTTTGAAGGACTTGCATCTCTTAGTTTCAGTATTTGAATTTATTTAAAATAAAATTATTGACTCTTTATTGGTTCATTTGACAAGATGCTTCCTTTTATATATGTGTTGCAAATGTGCCTTTCCTCATCCCAGGTTTACTATGATGGAATTTGATCAAATCCCTTTGGTTGAGGAGCCATGGTTGGGTATATATTCTCCCAAATTTTGTAGGATTGCACTTGCTTTCATTCACACAAAAGAGTGAGCCTCAGTGGGATCTAAGAAATTCCACTACTTTACAAACTAATAAAGACTAGTCAATAGTAATTATATATTTTCTATTTTTCTGGCCTATTTCTAGGTCTTGCCAATATTTTCATAGCCCTAACATTCTCTCACTCTTATGCTAGTCAAAGTTTGGGTTCTAGTTTAAATCTTATCTACCTAGCATAGCCACAATATTGTGATAAATTATTTTAGACTGGTAGGTCGATGTGGCCCGTGGTACATGGATGTATCTTGTAACATTTCCATTTTGCACAATATAAGATCAATTTTATTATCTATTTTTTAGAATCTGAAAACAATTATGATGTGATTTAATTTTGCAGCACTATGTCTTACAAGAGAACATGTTGGAGGTTGATTTCCCATGTGTCCCTTGCACTTGCATTGGCCCTTATTTCTATTGCAAGTGCTAGTGATCCAACCAAACTTAACCCTATTTTTGTTGCAAGTTCTAGTGATCCAACCAAACTAACCCCTATTAAATTTTTTTTGGGCAAGCATTCATCCATGTGAATACTTCTAAAATCCAAATTTCATTTCTTAATGTCATGTCAAACACTAAGTAATTTTAGAGTACAATCACATTATTCTTTTCTATCAAGCTATTTTAAGATGGGTTCTGCATCATTATTAACTCTTGGTCGGTCACGCTTCCATTCTGTAGTAAAAAATAAAACTCTAAATATTTTATGCTTAAAATTGTTTCCATTATTTCCATTATTTCATTGTGGACAAGAAACTCATAGTCATGAAGGGGGTATGGTTCCCATTGTTCCTCTAGATATAAGATATCGCATGAGTTATCTATTCTTCTAGTAGCATGAAGAGAAGTCTTCAAAAAATTTCACATTGATCAACTCTGCCAATTCTTGTGTCTTTTTGAATTTGATTAGAACTAGTCGTGTCCCCTAGAGCATGCAAAAGATTGGATATGACTTCATTTGTCATTTGTTTTCCTAGATCTTTATACAGAATGACCAGGGATAGATCTACAACTACAACTATCTATGGGATCCTGTCATGTAAGTTTCACTTAATTTTTTTGATAAATATGTTAGTTTCTTGACTCGGTTGTACATGGCGTCTAGCACTAGATTGCGCGTTATAATTTTTTCCTCTAGCTAATTTGCATGGTTCTCAATAGTCCTATAGTTTTGAACCACTAGTTACTTGGTTCCAACATGATTTATTTAAATAGTCAACTTGGCATCAGCCTTATCATTCGTAGCATTGACACCAATGTAATGATAGATTTTATGTCTAGTAGGGTAAATGTGTATCTCCCCCAAGTGCCTTGGGTTATGTCTGATCCTTACCGTGTAGGGTAAGTGTGTATCTCCCCCAAGTGCTTGTCCATCTTCTGCAATAGAGTTTAGCAGGGATGTGCAAGACATAGCTCCCAGTGAACTTCCTCCAACTTGATATAAGTTGTCAACCTTGAATCCAAAAGTAAACTATTATTTGAAATTTCTTTTCCAAACACATACCTTTCCATCAATGGATGCCACCTTGAATCCTTTGTCTTCAATCGCCCATATATATACCATGTTTTTTGTTAGATCAGGTACATATAGTACTTCTTCTAGATGAATGGTGTTACCTTGATTCAATTGAAGAGTAACATTCCCAACTCCTTTCATAGGATAGGTGGCATTGTCTCCAAGAATGATTTCCAAAGTTGTATCCTTTCCTATCAGATTTGAAAGAAATTCCTTATACCTAGTGAAATTCCTTGAGGCACCACTATCAATCAAAAAAATTCTCAAGGTATCCAGAGGAGAGGCAGTAGAGAGGGTAGATATAAGATTAAAAAAAAAGTTTGTTATCTAAAACATTATATTCATCATACCTGGATTTTCTTGATCTTTTGGGAGGTCGACCATTTCCATGTTGTGTAGTGGGAGCATTCCTTTTTCCTTTTTTTTTAACCTTCCATTCCTTTCATTGTTGTTAACCCTGAAATTATTTTGGTAATTGTTGTCATCATCTCGAGGTGTATCCCTTATATTATGACACTCCCTTACATAGTGGCCAAACCTGTTACAAGTGAAGGATCTTTCCTTCCTTCCTTCTTTGAATCCCAGTCTTCCTTGAAATTTCTTATTTAAACTTGCATTGTCTACAAGATCTCCGAATTTTCCTCGCATTCAATTTCAATTGTTACATAAAAATGAAAGACAACAAAAAAATTTCTCACAAAAAACATGCAAAATAAATTCTTCGTTCAATGTCTCGTCCAAATGACATGCTCCAATCCATATGTTAACATTGCCAAAAGGTTTCCCGTAATTATTAAGCTCAATCTATTTTTATCGCATACATTTTCTATCTATTAACAATAGTCAAAATTTACTCATTATTAATACTAAGTTACGAATATTACATTGTTATTATATTTTTTAACTACTTGCTTTTAACATTATCTATCTTCTAAAACAAGATGTGTGGACTCACAGGTATCACAACTATATAATTACTGCAAAGAAATAGAGGAATAAATAATTATAATACACAATATAGAAACAAGATTTCTACTAGTTCCAAATCCAAACATATTGCTATATCGCCTTCGACCGACTATACAATTATTGCTAAAAATAAAATATACTCTGAAATGTATAATCCACATACATGAATGCAACAAAATGCGAAAAATACGAACAGAATGGCTATTAGGAAATATGTGCTTTCAATTATGCATAAATCTTCAATGGTGTTAGATATGCCATCGTCCCCCTTGCATTTTTGACTAGAAGTATTGAAATTCCCATGACAAAGGTAAGTTCAATTTCATTCTAACACAATTCGCATACAAACTCATTATAGTCAATTTTAACAATTAATTTCCATATTTAAAATAATAGTAATTCTTCTATATATTTTGAACAAAATGTTGCTTTTGCAGGTTGCTTATTGCTTCTTCGACTCTTTGATGTCTTCAACAAGTTGTTATGCAAAATTAACCATGGAAGGATAACCATCATGTTGTTCACGATTTTTTTCTTTTTCTCATGAGGCAATGTATGTTAGAAACATTACACATTTTGTAAATTTCACATAATGTAAATCATTTACCTTCATCTTCCACCTTTGCATGGAATATTGTTTACGAAAACTTAGCTTCAACGATAATTTACATGTCATAATTCTTCTTCAATTTATGCCTTACAATGTTTCTTTTGTAACACCTGGTGAAATTGCTAGTGGAATCAAATGAGAGAGGTACTCTTAGTTTTCATTCAATTTTATAACTATACTATGATCAATGGTTTTTCGATTGGAGTCCAAAGTGTAGTTTTAATGTGAGTTGTAACTCACTTATTGAAGCCCTGCAGGGACATAATGAGAGTTTTGTTCAAGGGCATAAAATTCAAACCAAGCAGCATAATTGTTTTGTAGGCAGCTGCAAGTGTGTTTGTACAAGGACCACATGAGCACAATACCCACAATTTCTAGAATTATTGTCTTGTAAAATATAATGTTTTGGAAAAAATTGCATTGTCTCTCAATGAACAAAACCCTAGTTCTTCATAATATCATCGAATAAAATTTTTTTTAGCTAGTGGAATCAAATGAGAGAGTGTTGTACAAAAAATTGTCAACCTGACTTTCTGCAATCTATGTGAGTCTATCATCACTCATACTTACCTCCTTTACAAGTCTTAAACCTCAGTTCTTCATATCAAGCCCTGAAAATAAGAGAAAGACCTTAAAAATCTCTAAAACTCTGGTTCCGCACTTTATTTTAGCATTACATGCCATACCCCACCTATTGGTCATGTACCCTGCGCACCTGACCACTTTGTATCTATTTTATGGGTGCGAACCCCTGTCAAAGTTAAAAAGGTGCAAGTACATTCTTAAAAACTCACTTTGAGTCATTTCTAGAAGCTTCTAAAGGGAATCTTGCGGTGGCAAGTTCGCTCCTTAAAGGTTCATGCATCCCATACCTTTAGGAGCTAACCCGTTGATGTGAGGAGCTTATCCCTTTGAAGGAGGACTCTATCCCTTCATTGGTGGACGTGTAACCTCCTTCCTTTGCACTATAAAATGAAGCATTGGGCTGGTTACTTGGAAGGTTGAAAGCTGAATATTTTTTAGGGCAAATGTTGTTGGAACTTAGTCTTCCTAATTGAGCTTTTGTGAGGAGAGATTACATACCTTTTGATCTCATTTGGAAGAGAGTGAGGCTTATCAAAGTAGAGGAGATTCATGTTTGGACCCTAGTAAGAGCTTATATAGCATCAAGGCACCAAGGTTGTAAAGTTCTTCTATTTAAAAGTTAATACGATCAAGTTTATTTTTCTCAATAAGCTGTGTTTTATGGTTTATTTCATGGATTCCTTGATCACCATGATGAACATGATTTATTATATTAGCTATGCAGGTGTTAATTGATGTGTACTTGTTTGTGATTGCAGGTTCTTAAAAGGAAACTCTTTTGGAGCTATTGGAGCATGGCTGCCACAAACTAGCGTTGGACTTAAAGTAGGGTCTAAAACACCTCTTTAGTTTTTATTAATGAATCACAATATGTTTAGAGAAAGATAGATTTGCTTGTCCTGCTTGTAACTAGATATGAGTTGATACTAGGGATATCGGTCTTGTCTGCAAGAACAATTTATCTGGCCAAAAAATTGGTGACTCCACTGAGGATTGTCCACATCAAGCTGAGGTTTTGAAAATCATCAAAGGTTCTCAAACGCCTACTGTCTTGAAGGATCCTTTTCCTAGTCAAGATAGTAAGATGATAGGTTCTTCCTCAAATGCCTCAGAAGAACCAATTATGATGATGTCCCATGTCAGGATTGCAATGTGATCACAAGATTATGGAAGTAAGAACCCTATTGGTGGTAAGAAAGCAGAATCTTCTAATTCAAACCCATCAAATTCAACTCCTTCTAGTTTTGATCCGCTACAGATCGAGAAACCTAACCCAGACTTAGTAATCAAACTGCCTGCTAAAGGTATACCTTGGAAGTTAGCTTTCAATCCACATGCGAGAGCTGCTCAGAACTATAACATTGTTGAAGATTTAGCTATATCCCCTTCAGTAATGTCGGCTTTGGAGGTGCTGCAATCGTGCCCAACACAACATAAATTGCTATTGTCTTCTATAGGAGCTATTGATATTTAGGATTCTAATCTTATAATCTTCGATTTAAAAAATAGTACACCTCGCCTACCTCATCAAATGGCTTTCCAGATCCCAGTGTTAGTCAAAAACAGACCTTGCTTTCGGATTGTGATAGATGAGGGAGCTTCTACGTGTATTATGTCGATCCAGTGTTGGAGATGGCTTGGTTCTCCTACACTCAATCGATCCCCGATGATTTTAAAGGCTTTTGATGGCTGAGGGTTTCATCCTTTTGACATTTTGTAGGATTTACCTATAGGGGTAGAAGGAAGAACTGTTAACATAGATGTGGAAGTGGTTGATGCCCCTCTAGATTACAACCTTCTTTTGGGTCGCAGTTGGTCTTACGTTATGACTGCTGTTAAATAATTTTTCATCATGCTGGTAAAACAACTATCCCTTATAAGGATGTTGGGGTAGGATTGATTAAAGATTCTGGTTTACTAGGAACTTTTTCATTTCCTCCTCCTAACGTATCACCTTCTTTTCCAACTATTCATATGATTGCATCAAACACTATTGCTTTTAATGATCCTTGGATCGTACTTTATGATTCTAAGGTGGACTCCTTTGGTGATGCAATGCCCTTGAGTCCCTTTGAAGTTGCATATCAGGCAGTACAATCATTTTCTGACTCTAGTTCAACTGAGATTGATCCAATGAATGTGATCCATGGGGAGTCACTTTTAATCTCAACCTTAGATTCAACAACTCTTTCTGATCCTTTTCATACTGATCAGCAGATTCATTAACTTTTCTCTGTTGATGATTTACCATGGGAAGATCTTCATCATCGATCTTCGTTTTTACCTGAGCTTGATCATTTTGAAAATGATTTCTCATCTATTTTTACCACTGATTATGTCAAGGAACCATAGAATCCACTACGACATCCTGATTCTAAGTTAAATTTGGGAAATATTTCTCGAAAGATTCCTATTGACATTTTAGTGAAACCTAAAATTATTGAAAACATTCATATAGGTGCTTCCTATACGGATGAGGAAATCCAAACTTATAAAGCCCTATTTCAAGAATTCTGTGACGTGTTTGCCTGGTCATATGAGGAAATGCCAGGAATCAATCCATCAATTGTTGTTCATGAAATTACAACTTACCCAGATGCTAAACTTTTCCGGCAACATTTTCATCAGATACATCAAACAAAAGCTGTTGCTATTAAAGCTGAAGTTGAGAAATTACTTCGACCAGGTTTCATTTATCCAATTCCCTTAACAGATTGGGTATCAAATATTGTTCCTGTTAACAAAAATCAATAAATGATAAGAATATGTATTGATTATAGGGATATTAATCGAGCTTGTCCTAAAGACAATTATCCAACCCCCTATATCGATCAAATTATTGATGATTGTGTCGGCAGTGAAATATTTTCCTTTATGCATGGTTTTTCCGGTTACAATCAAACTAACATACTCCCTGCTGATCAACCTAAAACGGCTTTCATTTGTCCATGGGGGACATTTTCTTATTGCAAATTACCTTTTGGATTGAAGAACGACGGAGCAACTTTTCAAAGGGCTATGTCTTACGCATTTCATGACATCAAGCACATTGTGCAGCCTTATCTCAATGATATACCTGCTCATTCATTAAGTAGAGCCGATCATCTCCCTCATTTATGAGCCATCTTTATGAGATGTAGGCATTATTGAATTAGGCTGAATCCCCACAAATATGTTTTCTGTATAGAAACGGGTCATTTATTGGGATTTATTGTCTCAAAAGCTGGCATTCATGTCGATCCCTCAAAGGTTGAAGCTATTGTCAAAGTACCTCCGCCTTCGACTCTTCACCAACTCCAAAGTTTGCAAGGGAAAGCAAACTTTTTACGTCGATTCATTCCTAACTATGCCGAGATAACGAAAGTTTTTACCAGGTTTTTGAAACATAACACTCCATTCTTTTGGGATGAGATAGATCACAAATCTTTTGATGCACTTAAACACACATTGACCCATGCACCATTATTGCATCCTCCCAACTACAACCAGGACTAAATTTTGTGCCTCGTCGCTCCCCATTCCACCGTTGGGATGGTTTTAGTTCAGGAAGATGAATTCAACAATGAACATGTGATTTACTATCTTAGTCGAACTCTGAATCCGACTAATCTCAAATATTCACATGTGGAGAAATTGGCCTTGGCAGTTGTTCAAGTTGTCCAAAGATTTCATCACTACATCTTACTACACAAAACCACAGTAATTTATGACTGTAACCCTATGACGTATATTTTGACTAAACAATTGCTAGGGGGCAAGTATTCCAAATGGATAGTTATCCTACAGGAATTTGACTTGGAGTTTGAAAAATCCAAGGCAAAGAAGTCTTTTGTTTTCGTGGAACTGATTTGTGATTTCCCGCGTACTGATACCGAAACTGTGGCGGAAGAACCCATTGCAGATGAATCCTTGTTTCTTATTAGTACTCTTGACCCATGGTATGGAGATATAATTTTCTATCTCCAAACCCAATCTTTTCGGCCTGAAATCTCATGATCTCAGCGAAGGAAAATACGTTTCCAATCCCAATAGTAAAATATTATTGGAGATACACTCTATCATTGTGGAGTGGATTCTGTTTTCCATTGTTGTCTAACTCATGAAGAAGCTGAAAAGGTTTTGAATGATTCTCACTCTAGAGCATGTGGCGGTCATATGTCTGGGTATGCCACAACCCAAAAGATATTGCGCGCTAGTTATTTTTGGCGATCTTTATTTAAAGATTGTATTAATGTAGTCCAGAAATACCACAATTGCCAAATTTTTGATCGAAAGGTGCGTGCTCCACCTACTCCTCTCCACTCTATAATTTCCATCGGTCCTTTCACAAAGTGCGGTATTGACTTTATTACATTTAACCCTCACTCGACCAGGGGGCATGCGTATATCATCCTTGCGGTATATTATTTTACCAAGTGGGCCGAGGCGATGCCTACATTTTCGGCAGATAGCAAAACTGCTGCAATTTTCATTTTGAATCATATCATTACTAGATTCAGTGTTCCACAAGTGATTATTACTAATCATGGAAGTCATTTTTGAAACATCATGATGACTGAAATAACATATCAACTTGGCCTGCGTCACGATAGTTCTACTCCATATTAGCCACAGGCTAATGGTCTGGTTGAAGTAATCAATAAAGTTCTAGTCACTATGATCCAACGAATCATTGGTATTCATTAGTCGAATTGGCATAACATGTTATTTTCAGTGCTTTGGGCATACTGAACCTCCTTTTCAGCTTGTTTACAGGTTGGAAGCAGTATTACCCATTGAATGTGAAATTTCGTCATTGCAAATAGCCATCGAATTACTCCCAGCCGCTTCCGAAGAGGAATAACGTTTGTTGTACTTAGCGCAATTAGATGAGAATCGACATGATGCTACGTTAGCAATTGAGACTCATGTAAAACAGATAAAAGCTCATTATGATCGAAATGTTACACCTCGTAATCTTTTGGAAGGAGACCTAGTTTTACTATACGATCAGGCAAACGATAAGCTAGGGGCTAGAAAATTCGTACCCATGTGGCATGGTCCTTTTGTTGTTAAGCGTAAGCTGGCCAAAGGGGCCTATGAATTAGTAGGTTTTGATGGTGTTCCTTTAGGTAGACCTAGAAATGGGCTTTATCTGAAAGGATAGTATGCTTAGAGTTTAGTGTGGAGATTTTTGTTAGAATAGTTTCTTGCTAGCTGGTGTGTTTCAGATTAGATAGTGTGCCTAGTTTAGAGAGTGTTTTATCATTATTCCTGCTTATCTTGATTTTACTCTTGATATTGCAGATGTCGACATCTTCTCAAAAATACATTGGTTTTGCTAATGGTTCTTGTCATAGTACACGAAATATTTCTTCTGCAACTTGGGTTATCTATTCACCCTCTGACAAGTTAGTATCTATGCATGGGGTAATCCTCGGTCAAACAACAAATAACATTGCAGAGTATAGTGCAGTGACTGAATTATTATCTGAATCCATCTCATTTGGGATTCGGAGTTTGATTGTTAGGTTAGATTCTAAACTCGTTGTATTACAGCTTAAGAGGGTTTATGCCATTAGAAATCCAGTATTATTAAGATTATTTTTGAGAGTTCATCTCTTGGAACGTGAATTTGACTACATTGAATATCAACATATTCCAAGATATTTGCATACATTAGTAGATGCAGTTGCTTCTCGAATGTTAAATAGACATTTGCAATAATCAAGACAGTAAATTTAAAAACATTCCATAAACATGTTATACAAGATAGCCAGTAATGGTGATATATCATAGCATAGAAGTGTGTCAAATATACATCGTCTTTGATCATAGGTTGAAAACACCTTATGATCAGCAAAAATTATAGCACAAAAAGATATGAAATGCCATATGAGTCTACAAAGGCGATCATCCTATCCCTGATGATGATCATGATAAGAAACCACTGCTCAGGCCACCCTACAAAGGAACCTCCTAAAAGATCTTGGGACCCAATCACATAGTGTTGTAGCCTAAGAGGAATATCATCTATACTAGTCTCTGGGATATCTACTGTCAAACGCTCTAGATGATGCTCCAATTTGGTCAAGGTCTCTGCTGATTGGTCTTGTGGGGCCGATGTCGTGGCAGCAGGGTGTCTTCTCTCATAAGGCGAGAGAACGGCTCGTCGTCGTGGACCCACATCTGCATTTAAAACTTTTTACTCTCAATTTTGGACGATTTAAAAAAACAAAAAATTAGTTTAATAATTTAGGAAATGTTGAAAATAATTTTACCTGAATCATCCCATTGCTCTCCTGGTGGAAGAGCCATGTTTGGATCACCACGATAATCCATCCCAGCATATGGAAAGTCCTAAATCATGAAAAGTTGGTTCTCCATGTAGAAATTTTGAATAATAAACACATATTCAATGGAGATTATCCTAATCATGTACTATTGTGGAATACATACACAATACATAAGCTCCTCTATGTTGATCATCAATATAGCAGCATCAATAACAATGAAAACATCACGAGCATGCACACATTAAAACACTATGTAACCCGGGGAAAGCTTACAGCTGAAAACCCCACACTATCTGTATATTAATGATTGAGAACATGTAACATTACAATATTCAATACTTATCATAAGCATCCAATACTATCTCCACCTGTTACACACAATACAGCTCAGATCTGATCTCCAAATCTATTCCACTGCTTGCCTGCCTCCACTGCTCAATACCTGCACAAGAATGGATGAGAATGGTTGAACAAAACTCGTATTTACCTCAAAAGAATCACTCACACTGGGAATCACGTGAGCAGAGGCTATAATCACTTGGTATTGGCCAATTCTCATTGGCATAACTCAATCTCATTGATTGTGCAAATCCTCATGCACAACTATAGTCACAACTGATAGCAATCTGATCCTCTAACACCTATCCCTACTGAACTGAACATCCATTGACATGCAACTGAGTTAACTGATGCATTCTTTAGTTGCATTATGAGTTAATAATTATTTTAACAACTCATCATTAGTCGATTTGCAGTTAGACTAATTACAACTAGTTTAACCAAGTCAAACTGAACACAAATCCATCAGCTCCACAATCAACTCCACTAAACTCAACTGATTGAGTTCTAACTGAAGTCATGCATGCAACAACTCAATTGACCCACAAAGAAAGCATATTTCCTTCTGACAGCTGCATGGTGCCACATCTGTAGCTCGAACTGAAGTGCTCCAAGAGAATAAGATAAAGTTTATAGTCTAAATATTAATATAAGACAATAATATTTGACTTTTCTATTTTTGACAACCAGTCTAAAAATAGACTTTGATCACTCCTGTTGTGATCACTCCTGTTATGATCATCCCTGCTGTGATCCAAAAATAGAACTTGTGGCATAATTTTCCTATGGGCCCACTTAGTGAAGGCGACTCTTTTCACTAAGCTCCATCATCTTGTTGCAATCTCACCACTCCCTCTCGACAAGATATGGATTATCAGCAACCCCTATCCTACCTCGGTTGTATTTGAATTTGCTCCTGCTGAGAGCCTTCGTCAGAATATCAACATCCTGATCCTCCATTGGAATGTATGAAAGTAACATGATCCTCCGCTGCACACAATCTCTAATATGATGGTACCTGATGCCCTTGCTACCATATACTCGGCCTCTTGAGCTCCCTGCCCAATCTGCATCCATGAAGCCACATAGCTTCACCTCATCCAATCCATATCCCGATGTGCCTCTCTTAAGCCTGCACACATGCGACTCTACCAACTGCTGGTAACTAGTGGCATCCACTACCTCTACTGAAGTAGCATCCTCCTTCCTCCAACCTCTAGGAAGGAATGCAGTCTTCACATCCAACTGATGAATGTGCCATCCCATCTGCGCTGAGAGAGCAAGAATCATCTGTATGGAAGAATACCTTGCGAGAAGTGAAAAGGTCTCCTCATAATTGATCCCCTCTATCTGTGGAAAGCCTCAGGCAACAAATCTTGCCTTGTACTTCTCCACACTCCCATCAGCTGCCTGCTTAACTTTGTAGATCCATCTCGAACCCACCACTAATTTCCCTTCCGGTCTAGGAACAATCTCCCATGCACTGTTTCTGACAATAGAATCATACTCTTCCACCATGGCATCTACCCATGCTGGATCCTCCACAGCTTTCTCGAAAGAGGATGGCTCAGTCACAACACACTTGCTCATAAGAGCCATGTATCCAATGTACTGATCAGGTGACTGTCTCTTTCTACATTGGGCTGTAGGTGGTCCTACAACTTTCTCTGCATCTTGAGCCAGTCGCTCAGCTTTTGGCAAGTGATTTTTCCCTCTGATGGTTGGCGCTACTTGAGTGGTCTCTTCAACTCCATGAACCTCGTCCTATGGCTGATCCACGTCTTGAAGCTCATCCTTAGGAACTAATAGCTCCTCATCTACATGCAAGTGTAGCTCCCTCTCAAGTGAACACTTCATGGCTTTCTCCTCCTGAAATTTTATATCCCGTCGCACAACAGTTTTACCACTATCTGACAAATACACACGATATTTTTGGGGCGTATCGTTGTACCCCACAAATATCCCAACCTCAGCGATCGGCTCCAACTTCTTCCTGGCATCCTTCGTCACATGCATGTAAATGTTAGCACCAAAAATCCTCAAATGAGAAAGATCAGGCTTCTTACCAGAATAAGCCTCCTTGGGTGTACTCATGCAAAGTATCTTATGAGGACAACGGTTCTGCACATAAACTGTTGTATTGCATGCTTTCGCCCAAAAGTGAAGGGGTAGGCCCTGATCATGCAACATCGCCCGTGCAACACCCACGATTGTTCTGTTCTTTCGCTCAGCTACCACATTCTGCTGTGGGTTATGGGGAGCTATGAGCTCTCTTTGAATCCCTTCTGCCTTGTAGAAATCCTTGAACTCGTCCGAGATGTATTCACCACCATTATCAGTCCTAAGAGCCTTCACCTTCTTCCCCTACTCCTTCTCGACCAGTGCTTTGAATTCACAGAACTTTGAATATGTCTTGCTCTTCTTATGCATGAGGAAGATCTAGCACTTACGAGAGAAATCATCAACAAAAATCACATAATACCTATGTTTTGCTGTCAAAGCTACTGAGAAAGGTCCACACACGTCTATGTGAATTCTCTTAAGGATCGTCGTGGTGCGACTATCCTTCTCGTGAAAGATGGCTTTCACAAACTTCCCCAAAGTACACCCCTTGCACTGATTTGACTACGGAAGTGTGCCTTTAGGAAGCCCTGTACTGATCTGCTGCAGTATCTTCAAGGCTCCATGGTGAAGGTTGTTAGCCTCTTGCTGCAGCAGGTTACTCATATTTCATGATTGACATTTTACAGACCAAATATGTCATACTTTGCATGCTGCAATGCTCCATATTTGCTAAACAGTCACCAAGCAAAGAAGGCTACTCAGAGTTCATCAAACTGCTTTCCAAATTTTGAGAAGTTATTCAGTTTTGTACAATTTTCAGCTAAAGGGAGCTCCAAACAGCTTAATCTTGGTCTCCCTAGGTTTCAATTTCCTATTTTAGAATATAGAGGATGAAAATCTGTCCAAACAGCTTAATCTTGGCAGATTCTTAGATAGGTAGAGAATCAAAGGAGCCCAACTACTTAATCTGGGCCCTTGGAATAAGTAAGGGTAGTTTGTAGATAAGAAGGCATAAAATGAAAAAATTGAAATGTTGGGTTTGCAAGTCTAAGTGCACCCAAACCAAAAGAAGAAAAAATGTTAGGTAAGTAGGCTGGGTAGGTAGTTTTGAGGTTGCAGAATCTTGATTGTTGATCAGTTCCATGTTTTCAGGGTGTCATCTCTACTCAGGACACAATCACCAGGCAGTTCTATGTGAAAAAACTCAAAACAGGCATAACTAACTCCCTTTCTCCATCTCCCCCAAATCATTAACTAATTTCCCCAAAAGAGGTCAAGATCTGCTTGATACCTCTTAGTTTCATCATTTTCATGTCATTAGCTTGGGTGAAGATCTGCTTCACTCAAAGAAAATCCATACTCTCTCTATAAGGTTCTATCTCCCCTTTTCAAGCCTAAGATTTCTGAAACTTAGCACTTTCTTGTCATCTCCATATTAAGTACCGACATTATTATTTAACTCCTTATATTTTCCCTGTCCCCATACTAAAACTATGTAGATAATCCCCTTATGTAAATATCCCCGCTCCCTGGTTCAAATATAACCATAAATACTTCAGTGGGAATTACTAAGTCACCTGGACTTTAGTAAGAACCCTCCCTCTGCAAAAATTTCCACTCCCAAGTGTATGGACCCCTTCTAAACACTAAGAAAACCCTTTCCACTGCTAATAAACCCCCCCACGCACTCTCCTTTGGAAACTATTAATGTTTATTTAATAAAGTTTTCAATGCGCCAACACCAGTTCAACCCGTTTTCTAAAGTTAAAACCCACAGCGCCGCGGAAAATTAAGCCTTTAACGCGCGCGCACCTTTGCTAAACCCCGCGCATCTCCCTTTCCCATCCACCATCGGATCGCCGCCCCCAGATCCAACGATCCTTGATCGCATCGCGCGCCCGATTACGGTGGTAGGTTACCGCCCGATGTCCGACGGTTTTCTCGTCGTACACTGGGACAGGTGGCAGCCTCCCATTGCATCGGGCCGCCCCTGACAGAAACCACCTCCGTACCAAAGGCAGTCCGACGAACAAGGAAAACCGCCCTCCCCTCACATAACAGGAGCGCCACCTCATCCTGTCAGGTCGCCTCCACGTCACCTTGCCTTGCCTGCGCCCAGTCCACGTCACACTGCCACGTCACCCCTCCGTACTACCACGTCACCTTGGTGACGTCAGCATGCTGATGTCACATCCGTACCAAAGGATCCCACTGTTGATGTCAGCATGCTGACATCATCCATCGTACTGTTGCCGTCAGCAGCCAGAAAACCGAAAATTCGCACAAGAGGAAAAATCGTAATTCAGAGCTTCGGAATGAGAAACAGAGGCAGTTTTCGATGCGCCTACGAGAAATAGGCCATATTGGGGAATCTTTAGGGAATCTTTTGATTCCTTGGCCCGTTTTTCACCGAAAAGGCCCGAAATTGCCCGATTTTGCCAAATTATACCGATTTGAAGACAGCAAGAGACCAGAGATAGAGATTAAAGAGTATCAGATCAAATCAACAAGGAAAAAGCACATCAAAGAGTATCAGCAAGCGGCGGAGACCATCAAGGTAACGGCAAAGAGTATCAGTGAAGATCTTAAGTGTAGCCCAAAGCAGGAGAAAATTAAATACCTTCCAGCAAAGTCAAAGAAAGAGGGTGAGGCCACTCAAAACTCTCAAATCATGGTTATTGCACATTTAACTCGCACCAGAACAGAACTATAGATCCCAAAGCATAGTTATTTCAATAGTACTGCATCGAAGCTCTAAGGGCCACATTGCACTCTTTCTGATCCGGCTACCTCTTACACAATTTCAATAGATATTTACTTGCACTTAATTTTGGCACCAGTTTAGGTTTAGAAAGCTCTTTTGCAGACCTGTTTTAGGTCAATTGTAATAAGTAAGTACGAGATATTGGCACTATAAAGATATCCCTGAACATTGTATTATGGGTTGGTTGGTTGGTTGATTAGTCAACAAGCTATCTCTAGTTGATTTTTCTCCGGGAGAGACTCGCACTGTAATACCTGATAAGTTTCTATAATCAAAGACTACTTATGAGCCTAGGAGAACGGATTGTTCACTGTGTTTATTGGTTGAAGAGTGATTATGGAATTCCCGTGCTGTTGCATAACTCAATAAGTGTTTCTTACCTCTGTTTTCGCTCATGAATTACGCTCTTAAACAGCAGAAAGAAAGATTAGCTTAGAATTTGTTTAAATACACTCTATGCTCAATTTCTGTTGTTTCTTTATGTTTTCTTTTGTTTAAGCATAAATATGAATTCCACATGGCTCATGTTTGCCTTAACCCAAGACAGTTATCCATGGATTCTTCATTGCCCCTAGATAGAGATCACCTTTCCCTCTGTTAAGTTGAATGAGAGATTCTTAACTGCCTCTCATTCCTTACATATCATTCACCCTTTTAGTCTGAAGATTGTGTTATGAGCAGCTATCCTGCTTCATTATTTCTCTTATGACCAGAGAGACGCACTGATAATCCTAACCCATGACTCCATGCCCAATGGTTTGAAGCTTATCACTTCATAAATTGCCTCTCTGCCTGAAAGCATTTTCCTTCCATCCAAACACAAACAAAAACCCCAGAGCCAAAAGCTAGCCTAAAATCATCAACAAAGTTGAATCATTAAGAGAGAGCCCTCTCTGATTGCAGGTGGGCTAGAACCTGCAATCCAAAGATTGGTTTGTGGTTACCTCAACCGTATCCCTATAGGAGCCTAGGGACAACCTGAGTGATAACATAATGGCGACTCCACTGGGAAACTCCTCAGATAAATTCACTAAACCAGTCTGCAGCCCCACAGAGGAAGAAACCGACCTATGAAGGTCTCGGCCAACCTGTGTTGTTGTGTTTTTTTTAGAAAAAGTTCCCAAAAAATAGAGTAGAATCTGGATCCTAAGAAGCAAACGCATAATACATGATCAAATCCTGATCCAAATAGCCCAGTTGTTGTTGAAAATCCGAATTTAATTCCTAAGATCATTAGAAAACAAAAGCAAAAAGAAGATCCAACTGCTACGAGTCCTGAAACAGTTCAGCCAAGCGGTGTTCCAACCCCTGTCAAAGTTTTATTCCGGTCAACCCCAAGTTCCCCTGGTTCATCACCTCCTTCTCCAAGCAGCTCCTCTACTCCTACTACCACTACTACTCCTTCTACCCTGGTTGTTCCTGTTATCCCCACTGCCCTAGCTGTTCCGCTTATCCCCATCATCATGGCTAGATGTGCGCCCTTACAACTGCCTGCTAATCCCGGGGCTATGCCTCAGGACTACCAATCAAAAATTACCTATTTTGATGGCGCAAACTCCTGCACCGCCCTACAGCATAGAAAGAAAATGAAGGATTATTTCGCAAGTTATGAAATTGATGATGAGTGTAACAATGAAGATTTTTGTCCAAAGTTTGATTGGTGATGTCAGAACCTGGTTTAGGGCACTTGCACCCAATTCTATATTAAACCCTGAAGCCTCGTACCAGGCATTTATTAACAGATGGGAGAAAAAGAAAGATCCCCTACACATACTATCTGAGTATGATACTATGAAAAGAGGACCTCAGGAAACAGTTTTGGATTACTGTGCAAGATTTAACAATGTTTACAATGCAATACCACAAAATTTAAGACCTCCACCTGATCTCGCTTTGTACAAATTCCCAGATGGCTTTGATGCTGAGATAACATATCATTTAAGGGAAATAGCCCCTCAAAGCCTTGTAGAAATGCAAGATGTTGCTGTTAGTGTGGAAGCAAATCTAATTGCTAAAAGAAACAGAACTAGAACTGAGAGAAGAACCACTTTCAAAGAAGAACCCTAAGCCTTCAATTTGAAGCTAGATGCTATCATCAGTGGCATCCACAGGCTGGGAGACAGAGTAGACAATGTTGAGAGAAAAAATTCATGGGAGGGTCAACAGCCCAATGCCATAAGGAACCCGAACTTCAGAAAAAATCAAAACACAAACGTTGGAAGGGCCAGTCCCGACCATGATATTAGGCCTCCTTTTCAAGAAAACTATGCAGAGGCATCTACATCCACTGAGCCCATAGATCGGAATCATATGAACCTGATAGATTTAGACAATCAACAACAAATCTTTCTTACGGAAGAAGACCGAACATATCCTGATGCAAAACAATTTCACACCAAGTCGGGAGAGTCCTTCGACTTTAAACAAGGCTATGATACCGCTGTGTACGAGGTACACAAGCAATATAAATTAAGAACAAGGACCATTGATGTTCTGCCACCTAGCAGAACAAAAGATAGCAAACAACTCAACAAAAGTAAAGGAAATATCACCAACAATCAACCAGTTGACAGCTCTGTCCCAAACCCTCATCAGGTAACTGTGGAGGATGTAACAGACACACACTCTCCTATTGATCAGCCTCTACCTCCCTCCTCCCCAAAAGAAGATCTGAATAGCACTCCCAAAAATCTTCCCAAAACAGGAATACCACAAACTGTCATACATCATGACATTGACAGTCCAAAAGAAAACATAGAGAGTATGCTTGAGAAAGAGAAATTCGCCACTGTCAACACCAAAAACTCATTGGAAAAACCATTCAGTTTAGAAGCAGAGATTGGAAAACTCAAGATTTCCATTCCCCTCCCAGAACTTGCGAAACATGACGTATACAGACAACAAATTCAAAGGTCACTTCAATTACCAGAAGTAAGGGATGATGTAAATGTTTTAGATGATACCCCTGAACTACTGTTTGGTCCACAAGTTAACGGAAAAACAACATATGGACTTGTTCCACCTTTTTATGTCAGTTTGCACATACATGACAAAATACTGTATAATGCTATGTTTGACTCAGGTGCCTCACATAACCTTATGCCCAAGGCTATAATGGAAAGGTTGAACCTTGATGTCACAAGGCTGTACAAATATCTGTATTCCTTTGACTCAAGTCATTTCAAATGTTTAGGCTTGATCAAAGACCTTTGTGTCTCTCTAGTCCAACTCCCCAACAATACAATCTTAATGGATGTAGTAGTTGTCGACATTCCCACAAAGTATGGCATGCTCCTATCCAGATCGCGGGGAGAAAAATTGCAAGGATCCCTTCAACTCGACCTCTCTTATGCCACTATATCTGTCTTTGGGCAAACCAAAGAGACTATATAGAGAAACATTAATGAAGTATGTGGTAAGCAGTGAGGAAAAGCCCCAAAATTTTCCAATATACTCAATTCATCCCAATATGGATTCTTTTATTTTATTTGATGATAACACCAGCCCTCCAACTTATGATAAGCCATCATCTTTGGAGCAAGGAACGTGCATCAATGAGGACTCAGTTGCCTACACCCATGAAATTGTCCCAACAGCCAAGGCAACCAACAAACAGCAAGAAGAAAACTCTGAAATAGAAATTGTAAGTCTACCTGATTCTCAAACAACTGAAACTCTCAATACAAACCTCAAACAAGAAATCACACGGTATTTTGAGTTTGATGGTTCGGTTAACAAGTTAGGAGCAGGGGCTGGAGTGTGGATTTACAATACTCATGATAATCACGCATAAGGCCATGCCTATAGACTCAATTTCAGATGTACAAACAACATGGCAGAGTATGAATCCCTTCTCTTAGGCCTTAAGTTGCTCAAAATCCTGGGAGCTACTAAAGTCTCCATCCTAGGTGACTCTCACTTGATTATACAACAAATAAAGGGTAACTTTGTCGCTAATGATAGTAGAATGAGAGCTTACAGAGCTGCTGCCACCGAATTACTCAATGCCTTCAGTGAATTCAAGCTTGCCAAAATTGCACGAGATCACAATATTCATGCCCATAGTCTAGCAACCTTTGCTAGCACATGTAAGCTCCCCTTTGAACCAAATCACCATTTCACCGCTAAAATAAAACATAGACCTTCGGTCCCTAACAATGTCAAGGATTGGCAGGGAATTCAAAATGATGCCCAGATTAACAGTTTCTTAACACTGGAGGACAAATTTTCCAACATAAACATTGACATGGATGCCATGGCCGACTCACAATAGTTAGCAGAAGAAAACCACCTGACTGTAACAGCTGCAACAACTAAAAAAATCCTTAACCCAACTATTTTTAACCATACAAACATAGAACAGTTGAAACAAATCTGTTTAGAGGAAACAACCAAAGCGGAGGATGAGTTTATTGATCTAAAGAGTAATGTTCTACCTGTCGGCCTTACTCCATTGGAAGACATGTTTGATGACAATGATGAGCCCAAAAAGCCAAAGATGGAACCTTTGAATGCTGTTATATAAGAACACAACATAGGAACAGCAGAGCATCCCAGAATGATTAAGTTGTCCAAAAATCTGCCCCCTGATCAAAAACCGAAATACGTGGATTTGTTCAAACAATTCCAAGATGTATTTGCCTGGAGTTATGAGGACTTGAAGTCCTATGACACCACAGTGATCCAACATACCATTCCCTTAAAACCAAATCAAAAACCGTTCAAACAGAAACTTAGGAGAATCAACCCCATACTTCTTCCCCTTATCAAAAAAGAAATAAAGAGAATGTTTGAAGCAGGTATCATTACACCCATCAGATTCTCTGAATGGGTATCTAATTTAGTTCCCACTAGGAAAAAAACAGGAGAGATAAGACTGTGTGTAGACTTTAGAAATTTAAACCAAGTCTCTCTAAAAGATCACTACCCTTTGCCCAAAATGGACCATATCTTGCAAAGAGTAGTGGGTTCCTCTAGAATTTCTTTACTAGATGGATTTTCAGGATTTAATCAAATACTTGTTCACCCGGATGACCAGGACAAGACAGCCTGTACCACACCGTGGCGAACATTTAAGTACGTTAAAATGCCTTTTGGTCTGAAAAACGCTGGTGCTACCTTTCAAAGGGCAATGGATATTGCATTTGCCAGGGAGATACATGATTTCCTCGTATTTTACCTTGATGACTTGACCCCATTCTCCAAATCTGACCAAGAGCACCTGAAGCACTTAAGGCAAATTTTCATGACATGCAGGAAATATGGCATTTCCTTGAATCCTAAGAAGTCCCTGTTTGCCCTTGAGGAAGGCAAGCTTCTAGGGCATATAAT